>JAMQGT020014933.1:0-10939 GCA_024447675.2 Pterophyllum scalare | reverse complement strand
CGTAAGCACTGAGCACGCTCGCTACGTGTGACATTATCGAGCAATCTGGCTGGTTTTGTCCCTGTACTTGGTTCAGTCTCGTATTGCTTCTGACTCTGACATTCTTAGAGGATGTGGTTCATCATATTAAGCCCTCAGGTTCTCCCTGTGATTCTGCTCCACTTTGATTTTTTAAAAGAGGTTTTTCCTAAAAAAGGTCAATCAGTCGTTCCATCCATCCATTTTTGTCTGCTTATCCGGGGCCGTGTCGCGGGTGCAGCAGCCTAAGCAGAGAAGCCCAGACCTCCCTCTCCCTAGCCACCTCCTCCAGCTCATCCGAGGTGACCCCAAGGCATTTTCCAGGCCAGCCAACAGTTGTCAACTATTAGCTCTATATGTCGTATGTATTGCTTGAAGCTGGGATGAAGTAATTATCTCTTAAGTGTTTTTACATAAAATTTTATGGGTGCATTGATTTAATAACTCAATAATGTGGTGGGTCCAACCCACCTCCAAGAATTGGCTGAATAACAAAAAAGTAACACCACATGAGGATTAACATTTGCACAGTTGTTGATTACTTTGCTTTTCTGTCAACCTTTGAAAGCCAAAAAGCACAAAAGATTTTCAACAAGATCCATTTGGTGTACTTGATGGTGTACTCTTCTTTATTGTGGATTCTTCTTATTTGGAGTTTGACTGACATCTGGTTGGAAAGTAGCGCCACTTTTTTCCTTCTGAGCCTGTCAGAATCCCATTGATCTTTGCATATCATTTTGACAGCCTGCCAGTATCCCCAAAAGTCTCTGAATGGCATATCATTTTCTCAGCAGGCGAGTATGGCATTTTTGCATCTTGTCTGATGTCCATTAACACGCGCTGTTCCTTTAGAATGTCAGGTCAGTCGAAATGATTTATGATTGCTGAAATAATAACAAACTGAGTGCTGCCACAAGGCAGACTGGAGTCTGATCTCAAAGAGCAGCAATATAGGTGGTGTATAAGTGCTTTCTACAGAAAGCCTGATATGTCCGTAAAACTTGTTTTTTGTATGCATGTGTTTCAGGTCTTGTCATATCACGCCTCTGCTGCAGAAGAAGAATCACGGGAACTCCAGGTAACTATGGTAAATTGAAATGTATTCATTTAACAATATACATTTAGCACACAAACATAAATACAGGTAGGTGATGTTAAGGGTAGGAGGAAACAAGTTTTGTGTAGAAGAGATGCAGTCATGTAACACAACACCTCTCAGCTAAATCAGTAAGAAAGCACCAGTATGGCAACTGTGTATGGGAGCCTTCCCCACAATCACACTATTGTTTAACACAGTGGAAGTCAACATTGAATGTGTTGAAGTTGCATTTATTTACATTGAGTAATGGACCTGGATGACACTCCAAGTCAGGGACAAGTTCCTGAGGGGAAAGTAGAGCAGGAGAAGGACTGATGTTGTGTCTGTAGTGATGTGGATGCTGTACTGATCCATTGTAGTGAGGAGAGAGCTGAGTGTGAAAGCAAAGCTGTTGATTTACTGTGTAGTCTACATTCCTATCCTCACCTATGGTCACGAGCTGCAGGTTGTGACCAAAAAAAAAATGAGATTACAACTAGCAAAAAAGTTTCCTCCAAAGGGTGGATGGGCTCTCTCTTAGTGATAGAGTGAGGCGCTCAGTCATTTTGGAAGAACTCACAGTACAGTTGCTACTCCTCCACATCAAAAAGAGATCATGTTGGTTGATGGGCGTCTGACTAGGATGCATCATTGGTGATTCCAAGGCTATATATATATATATATATATATATATATATATATATATATATATATATATATATATATATATATATATATATATATATATATATATTGGGAATGACACCTGGAAGACATGGAGGAGAATGGACTGGTGGATGGACTTTAATGGTTTCTTTGAGAATGTTCACGGTAACATATATGTAGAGTAACTTTGTTTCATTATATGGTTGGATCAGATTCAGATGACTATGATTCTGTTTACTATTAGTAATTTGTGGAGAACTAAAATACTTTTTAATCAAATCTTAAGAACTTAATAAGATTGACCCCCCTGGTTTTCTGCACAAATCAACCAAGAAAGAATTAAAGGATGTCCCTGATGATTTTTTTAAGTAGTTCATTTGCAGCATCTAACTGGCCCTTTGATTTCAAGGTACTTAAAATATGAACCAAACAGAGCAGCTCGCAATCCGCACCAGCCCCAATAGTGGCACTGCTCAACCATCTGAAAAGGTCCTGCTCTTATCCCCTCTGCTTGTGGTGAACTGGCTGATCTAATAGCATAGCCTGATTAAGTGGTCTCCCTTGGGTCCAAGAAAAAGCATGTGTCTCTTTGTAACTAGGACACAGACTTGAATTTTTTTTTGTACAGTCTACTCAAGAGGTGGCTACATGCTGCACTTTGCACACGTCATAACTGCATTTTAAAATTAAAGTTACTTCTGTAACAGAACTGTGGTTTAAATCGGATTATTACATGATTATTAGTCATTAGTTCCACTAAAAACTGCAGGAGTTTACCTTTTGAATATGTAGCATGTTGCATTTCCTACTGTTTGTTTAAACATATTGTGTGTGTTTGAAGTTAGCCACCATTCCATCAGCCCAGTCCCTCCATCTTGTGGACTTCAGCTTCAGTGACTTTGAGTTGTCAGACACTGAAACCACGCTGGCTACCATACGCATGTTTGTCGACCTCAACCTAGTCCAGAACTTCCAGATGAAGTACACGGTAAGACCTGACCTGAGATTTTACAAAAGCAGGCTATATTTAATATGGATACCACCAAAAATAAATAGGTTGACCTTGAGGTTATTTTGATCTCATTTGTGTGATATCGTCTGGGTTCTTTTTGTGTACAAATTATATATATAAAGTGGCAGTGGTGCAGTGGGTAGGCGCTCGCCTTGCAGCCGGAGGGTTGCCGGTTTGAGCCCCTGTCCCTGCACTGCGTCGTGTCCTTGGGCAAGACACTTAAACCACATTGCCTAACAGTAGCGCCGGTCTCTGGCTGCATGACCGCAGATGCTCGTCTCCGGATGAGTGATCTGGAACGATCATTTCGTTGTGCGCCTTGTGTGCACAATGACAATGAGTTGAATCTAACATATATATACCAAATTAACCAGCTGGAATGGCTGGACAGTCCTGCCTCAGCACAACATGGAAGCTCCTGTCAGGCATCATAGAGGCAGGCAAATGGCTCAATACATGAGCAGGACCCAGAAAGGAATTTGCAGAACACCAGAAGAGCTAAACATCAGCTACTGGTGGATAGAGCAGTCAGTCGAGACTGTAAGACCAGACTGACCAACCTATGTACCACCTGGATTGACTACAAGAAATTCTATGACTCAATGCCACATACATGGATCCTGGAATGCTTAGAACTGTACAAGATCAGCAGGACCCTAAGAGCCTTCATCAGGAGTTCAAAGGGGAGGCCAACTTCAAGCCAAGTCACCATCAAGTGCAAGATTTACCATCGAAATGCTCTGTTCCGACTGCTGTTCCTTCACAGCCAGATCATTACCAAGACTGGCTATAGGTACCAACTACAGAATAAAGCAACCATTAGCCACCTCTTCTACATGAACATCAAGGTGTATGGTTGATTGGTATGGTAAGCTGGTCAAAGGAGTAAATAGTGTTTCACTGACATGAAACACTGGCACTGACAAGGAAGCTTCTTAGATGTATGGAGGGTTTTCCCCTCAAATCCAGAACCCTGAGTCTAAATGCCAGACTATTTGTTTCTCAAAGTGTGGTGTACACCCCGCTTCCCAATTTCTTAGTTTTTCCATATTTGTCACACTTACATATTTCAAATAATCAAGTCATCAAGTAGGTTAAAATTTCACACATTATGCCAAGATCTGAAAAAAACCCAGCTGAGAAACAAATTAATTGACATCTCTCAGTCTGGAAATGCTTACAAGGCCATTCCTAAAGCTCTCGGACTCTAGCGAACCGCAACAAGAGCCATTATCCACAAATGGAGAAAATTTGGAACAGTGGTAAACCTTCCCAGGAGTGGCCAGCCTACCAAAATTACTCTAAATGGGCATTGGCAACTGATCCAGGAGGTCACAAAAGAACCCAGAACAACATCTCAAGAAATGCATGCCTCACTTTCCTCAGTTAGTTTTTGAGTCAACATTAAGAAAGAGACTGGGCAAAAATGGCATCCATGGGAGACTTCCAAGGCAAAACCACTGCTGACCAAAAAAGAAGACATATTTCCCATATTTGCTTTTTGGGAAAATATTCTGTGGACTGACAAGACAAAAGTGGAAATCTTTGGAAGGTTTGAGTCCCAGTACATCTGACATTAAAATAACACAGTATATCATAAAAAGAAAACCATACCAAGAGTCAAACATGGTGGTTGTTGTGTGATGGTCTGGGACTGCTTTGCAGCTTTAGAACTTGAACAAGGTGCTGTAATTAATGGAACCACAAATTCTGTTCTCTAACACAAAATCCTGAAGGAGAATGTCCAGCCTTGAAGCTCAAGTGCACCTGGGTTATGCAACAGGACAATGATCCAAAGCACACCAGCAACTCCACTTCTGAATGGCTAAAAAAAAAAAGAAAAAAAAAACTACAAAATAACTTTTTAGTGGCTCTTAAAAACTGTAAAAGATGATTTTGCCTCTATCTCACAATGGTAAAGAATTCTTTTACAATATCCTGGATCCAGATCATGATCCGGAGCACCACCACAATTTAAACAATTGTTCCTTGTACCACCCCAACAACTACAGAAATTATCATCCGAATTCAAGCTGAGAGAAGAGCTAGTAAAGATGTGGAAGGTGAAGGCACCAGTTGTGCCTGTGGTAATTGAAACACTTGGGACAGTGACCCACAAACTGGGAGAGGGGCTCCAGCAGATTCCAGAAGCAACATCCGAGATCTCTGTCCAGAAAAGTGTGGTCGTAGGAACAGCTAAGATACTGCGTAGGACTTTCAAGCTCCCAGGCCTCTGGTAGAGGACCCAAGGTTGAAGGGCAAACAAAGACTGTGTGCAGGACAAATAGGGGATTTTTAATCTGGGAAAGATTTTAAGGCCATTTCCAATCTGAGAAAGTAATATTCACAAGTCGAACACATTCAAGACAGTTCCCAGTCTTCCCAGGATTGGATGTTCCAGCAAGTTCACCCCAGGGTCAGACTGTGCATTGCTCAGACAAATTGCAAAAACCCCAAGATCTACATTTTAGACTTTACAGGCTTCAGTTAGCATTTTAAATGTGAACGTTTATAACAATAGAATTTGAAAATGACTAAACAAGTATGGCTTGTTTGGAAGGATTGGCAGGAGAAAGCCTCTTCTCTCTAAATAGAACAGGTCAACGTGGCTTACGTTTAAAAAAAAAATTGTACATTTGGTAAAAATGTAGAAACCTACATTTTAAGCAAAGCTAAAGTTTTGATTAGTTTTGTTTTGTTTTTTTAAAGAAAAGGTTTAACTATTGTACATACACTTCAAGCCAAACCATTCATAAAATTAAGCAAACTGGCAATGAACAGTAACAGTAACTGTTACAGAGTACCACAACAACGCTAGTTATTTTATACAGAACAGAGGCCTTATTTTCTTTAAGGATAATATGGCGATCACCGCTGATCACCTGCCCTTACTTACCATGAACAGCTGGTTTATGCCAAGCCTATCACCCCTGAGATGTCTGATCAAAGCACTTTGAATTACCATAATTACAGGACCGCAAACGGAGGACTTCTTCTGGCACACCTGTGGCAAATAAAGGGTTAAACCATTAGCTCAGTGAATCCCAAAGTGTGGGCCAGGGTCCCCTGGTGGGCCGCGAATGTAGTGCAAGTGGGATGCAGTGATAACAAATTCATTTTGAAATTTCTAACATGTATGTACAGTTACATATTACACAAATGTATTTAATTATATAAAAAGTGAATTAAAACTGGTAATAGGAGGTGGTTAGTGTCTCAGTGGCAAGTGTGCCATTCAATTGAAATTTGGTATGTGCTTTTAATTTACTTTGTGCCCCAAGTAAGAACATTTCTATTCAGCATTTCTGTGACACAGCCTGTCTTTTGCAGAATCTGTGTCAGTGGATTCTGAGTGTTAAGAAGAACTATAGGAAGAATGTGGCCTATCATAACTGGAGACACGCCTTCAACACTGCCCAGTGCATGTTTGCACTCCTCAAGTCAGGACGCTTACAGGTAAGTGTAATAAAAAAAAAGTCAATGATTCCATATAGGCAAGCATAACATGCTATAAAGAGCAACCACATTAAGTAATCAACATCCCTTGACACTTTACATACTCACTTGCTATCACGTTTGAAAGCAGAGGGTACCCCTTTAACACTGTTAATGTAGTCTGACAGCCCCTCAACATCTGAAATAGATGCCGGGAGACAGTAGCCAAATGTCCTCTAGTGGTGGTGTCACTGTCATAAAACTTGTACTGTGATAAAAAGAACAATGAAAGACAATATTTTTGCAGATGCAATGTTACTGTTTCAGATAGTTCTCAATGGCTGTATTAATAAATTTATGGGGTGGCTGTAGCTCGGGAGGTAGAGCAGGTCAGCTACCAATCAGTGTTTTAATTCCTGGCTACTCCAGCCTGTGTGCCAAAGTATCTGTGGGCAAGATACTGAACCCCAAGTTGCTCTCTGATACAACCGTCAGAGTATGAATTTGTTGGGTAAAAAGCACTTAGCTGTAGAAGGAGGTGGTGTAAATGGGTGATTGGGGCATATTGCATGAAGCACTTTGAGTGCTCAAAATAGAGTAGAAAAGTGCCATTCATCTTTTAAATTCTGTCACAGTTGAAGTGTACCTATGCTAAAAATGACAGACCTCTCCATTCTCTGTAGGTGGGAAAACTTGCAAAATTGGCAGTGTATCAAATACTTATATAGCTTATATATAATTTTTTACTCTTCCTGAGCATTCAAAGCACTTAACCCCTTAATGAACTCCCATGGAATATGTTACCACTCCCCTACCCACCTTTTTTCAAGCAATTTTGCCTTTTCTGATGACATGCAGCGAATAATATTTGGCAACAATTCCAATATACCCATTGAGTTTTCACTCTATTACAATCATTCCCAGTGCACAACTTTTTTTTTCTTTTTGTTTCTTTATACTTCCTCTGGCACAAGTTTACCTTGCTTGCTAAAGTGTTACCCAGTGTGTTAAAATTTCATACTAAGAGGTCCTAACCAATCATCCGTATGTCATAAAGAATTTGTTTTCCTGTCACATGCCATTTGTGTTCTACTTTTCAGGCAGCCATAGGTTTATAATACTACACTAGAAAAAGATGAAACTCATGTCAAAAGTCATTGCAGTTAACAGTTTATTACACTTTTGTTATACAAGTACACTCTGACAGCCAAACCAAAAACTTTGCTACAGAAGAACTTAAAATGAATGAGTTACCTCTTTTGACAGACCTTGGATTAAATAGGGAAAGCAAAGTGAGGGTGTTGTAAAGACAATTCTGTAAATCTAGTTTTTCAACAGTTACTTGGTGGATTTCAGATGGCTTTCAAATATATTTATCTGGGTTATCTCACAACAGGATTACCTTGAAAAATAGCTAATAAAAATGCCAAGTGATTGTATTTTAGAGAAAAAATGTCATTAATGCTAGGTTTACATGATTTCATTTTAATGAGCTGTTATGGGTGATCAAAAAGATTCAAAGGATCACCATGCACTGCCAACACTGCGTTAAAACAGCACTCTGTGTACACAGCTATCTTGTTTGGTTTGGTTGTGGAGGCAGAATGTCATCTGTTAAACAGCTTCCATAATTTCCCGTCTTCCTTCCTTGTCTTAATGCACTTACCCATCTCCTGACAGAACTATATGAGCAATTTGGAGGTGCTGGCTCTGATGATTGCAACTCTCTGCCATGACCTGGACCATAGAGGAGTCAACAACTCTTACATACAGAGGTATATAGCAAAGAGCATGAGTCACAGAGGTGTGTGCATGCAGGGGAGCACACTGTATTCACCCTGTTGTTTCTTCTTCTTCAGAAGTGACCACCCATTGGCCCAGCTGTACTGCCATTCCACCATGGAACATCACCATTTTGATCAATGCCTCATGATCCTGAACAGTCCTGTAAGCACACTCACTCACACATATGTAGGAATCATATCACGCTTCTCTGTCCCATCCTTCCACTTCCTGCCTACATAATTAGAGAAAGTATTAGTTCAAAATGGCCTCTTACATTGTCGTTAGTAATAGGTGTAGTAGATGTTGTGGCAGATGTACAGTGGTGTGAAAAAGTGTTTGCCCCCTTCCTCATTTCCTGTTTTTTTGCATGTTTGTCACACTTAAGTGTTTCGGAACATCAAACCAATTTAAACAATAGTCAAGGACAACACAAGTAAACACAAAATGCAATTTGTAAATGAAGGTGTTTATTATTAAAGGTGAAAAAAAATCCAAACCATCATGGCCCTGTGTGAAAAAGTGATTGCCCCCTTGTTAAAACATACTATAACTGTGGTTTTTCACACCTGAGTTCAATTTCTCTAGCCACACCCAGGCCTGATTATTGCCACACCTGTTCTCAATCAAGACATCACTTAAATAGGAGCTGCCTGACACAGTAAGGTCCACCAGAAGATCCTTAAAAGCTACACATCATGCCGAGATCCAAAGAAATTCAGGAACAATTGAGAAAGAAAGTAATTGAGATATATCAGTCTGGAAAGGGTTATAAAGCCATTTCCAAAGCTTTGGGAATCCAGCGAACCACAGTGAGAGCCATTATCCACAAATGGCGAAGACATGGAACAGTGGTGAACCTTCCCAGGAGTGGCCGGCCGCCCAAAATTACCCCAAGAGCGCAGCAACGACTCATCCATTAAGGTCACAAAAGACCCCGCAACAACGTCCAAAGAACTGCAGGCCTCACTTGCCTCAGTTAAGGTCAGCGTTCATGCCTCCACCATCAGAAAAAGACTGGGCAAAAATGGCCTGCATGGCAGAGTTCCAAGGAGAAAACCACTGCTGAGCAAAAAGAACATTAAAGCTCGTCTCAATTTTTCCAAAACACATCTTGATGATCCCCAAGACTTTTGGGAAAACATTCTGTGGACCGATGAGACAAAAGTGGAACTCTTTGGAAGGTGTGTGTCCCATTACATCTGGCGTAAAAGGAACACTGCATTTCAGAAAAAGAACATTATACCAACAGTAAAATATGGTGGTGGTAGTGTGATGGTCTGGGGCTGTTTTGCTGCGTCAGGACCTGGAAGACTTGCTGTGATAAATGGAACTATGAATTCTGCTGTCTACCAAGAGATCCTGAAGGAGAATGTCCGACCATCTGTTCGTGTACTCGAGCTGAAACGAACTTGGGTTCTGCAGCAGGACAATGATCCTAAACACACCAGCAAGTCCACCACTGAATGGCTGAAGAAAAACTAAATGAAGACTTTGGAGTGGCCTAGCCAAAGTCCTGACCTGAATCCTATTGAGATGTTGTGGTATGACCTTAAAAAGGCCGTTCATGCTCGAAAACCCTCTAATGTAACTGAATTAGGACAATTCTGCAAAGATGAGTGGGCCAAAATTCCTCCAGAACGCTGTAAAAGCCTCATTGCAAGTTATCGCAAACGCTTGGTTGCAGTTGTTGCTGCTAAGGGTGGCCCAACCAGTTATTAGGTTTAGGGGGCAATCACTTTTTCACACAGGGCCATGATGGTTTGGATTTTTTTTCACCTTTAATAATAAACACCTTCATTTACAAATTGCATTTTGTGTTTACTTGTGTTGTCCTTGACTATTGTTTAAATTGGTTTGATGTTCCGAAACACTTAAGTGTGACAAACATGCAAAAAAACAGGAAATGAGGAAGGGGGCAAACACTTTTTCACACCACTGTAAACTATATTGCTGAAAGTATTCACTCACCCATCCAAACCATTGAATTTAGGTGTTTCAATTACTTTCATGGCCACAGGTGTGTAAAACCAAGCACCTAGGCATGCAGACTGCTTCTAAAAACATTTGTAAAAGAATGGGCTGCTCTTAGGAGCTCAGTGAATTCCAGCGTGGTACTGTGATAGGATGCTATCTATCCAGATATGAAATTTTCTCGCTACTAAATATTCTTCTTCAAATTTGAATGGCCTTCGTCTTCTTGCTGTGACGTAATTGGTCTACAAATGTTGCCTTTGAAGGATACAGCCCCTGAATTTGGACACAGCCTATGTCTTTTATCATGAAATTGTTCCTCAGGGTTTTGAGGAGGTTCGGGATGATGTAACAGGTCTGGTCACTGATGGAAGCAAGAGGGTGAATCAGGTCTCACCCCCAGGCTGCATTTAGCAGGAGACTTGCAGAAGTTGAATGCCACTTTCTCAAAGTGGGCAGAGCTCACATGTTTTGACTGCACAGAGTCAAGTCTGCTCTCCACAATTCATCACTGCCACCTGCAAAACAGGATGATAAAAAAAAGGAAAGTAGCTATGAAATAAACCTCATGTACCCTTAATATGAAAAATGGGTCATCCAATTTCAAGTGAAGCCTTATCAAGAGAGAACGACACCTTCTGAGATAATATCAAAGTTGTAATGTTTGCATATTTCACACGTAACTCAAATGCAATAATTCTCTTTGACACACACACACACACACACGCATATATATATATATATATATATATATATATATATATATATATATATATATATATATATATACACACACACAGTGTATCACAAAAGTGAGTACACCCCTCACATTTCTGCAGATATTTAAGTATATCTTTTCATGGGACAACACTGACAAAATGACACTTTGACACAATGAAAAGTAGTCTGTGTGCAGATTATATAACAGTGTAAATTTATTCTTCCCTCAAAATAGCTCCATATACAGTCATTAA
>JAMQGT020014930.1:0-123947 GCA_024447675.2 Pterophyllum scalare | reverse complement strand
TAAACACACATACACACTGACAAACATAATCAAACAGGTCAGGAACAAATTTGAGGCAGAGTATCCACACTCCTCTGACGTTGAATGTTTGAATGGTAGTCACTGTTAATGTTCAGCTGATAGAAAGAAGAGAGGGATCTAAACCTGCATTCACCTTCCGTGTGCGGTGTCTTATCTTTATGATGTGCTGGTGTGTTGTATCACTTTTCGCTCTGTTTTATTTTCTGTTATGGCATGATCAGTGCTTTATGCCACACGCTGACTTTAGTTGTTCTCATCGTCTCTCTGTCTGTCCACATGTAACTCATGTGCAAGCACTGTCACCTTCTCCCACTCCCTCACTCTCACACATACACCACCCCTCCCAAAGTTGATAAATTCCCACAGTGGCTGTTGACCCAGCTGCCTTTGTCAAGTGGTGCTACCAGCAGGTGCTGTTTTCACAGCCACCCTGGCAGTCGTACAGGCTGTTTAGTAGCGCTGCTGACCCCTGCCTGCCATTAACAGTGTTAGCTACAGACCACCCCCCACCCTCCCCAATTCTCTAGGGACTCTTACGCTTTCTCCCTCTCCTTCTCTTTCTGTTTTCTTCCCTCTTTTGCTCTTTTTTTAACTACATGCAGCCTGCAGCAACAAAAGCCAGCAGAGATGGAGTATGGAGTTGGGTGCTGATGGGAGCATGGGAATCAACCCCCACCGACCCTCCATCCTCAAAATTTAAAGCAACTTAACACGTACACACAGTCTGTCAGAATACATGCAGCACATTTTTCAAACCAGGATATTAACATTTAAGATTTTTTTTTTTTAACACAGATTTGGGTAATTATTTACTTATATAATTAGTATACATAAAATCAGATTAGAGAAAAGATCAAAAAAGATTTTGAACAGCTTCATTATTCTCAGGGTCTACTCTGAGACTACTACAGGCAACTCTGCGTTAGCATTTAAACTGCATTACGAAAACCTCCTCCCGTTGCCTGTTAGGGACAAATAGACAAATAACACAAACCAAAATTATGCATTGCATTTTGGTGTGAATGCTACCCAGTTGGAGGTAAGACTAAATGTATTCTAAAAATAGTTGACTTCAGCTTCAATATACAAATAACTGGTTGTATGTCTTCAATCTAGTTTTGGCTTCTCCTGCTGATTGACCATTTGCTCCCCTGCCATGATTGATGAGGCCTGTTCTCCCATGGATCAAGCATTACACACATACACATTCACTGACCTCACTGCTCATGCCTCTCAGCTCTCATACCAGCATCACTCCACAAGAGTCCAGTTACCCTGCCTGTGTGCACATGTCTTAATGCCCAACAATGTTTTCTACTTCAGTACAGCAGAAATGTTTACACATCTCTTTTTATTCCTCTCTCTCTTTTAAAAATGTGCACACTAGCGTGCGTGCATGTGTGTGTGTGTGTGTGTGCGTGTGTGTGCGCGCGCGTGTGTGTGTGTGTGTGTGTGTGTGGGCCAGTGGATAAGAGGCACTAACCAGACGCTCACATTCGAACTTGATTACGCACTCGCTGTATTATTTCCAGATTTGTGGAGCGTGATATGAAATAATTCTGTTTCAGCCCATTTGCTGATGTGCGTGTCTGGATGTTTGTCTTAATATGGAATGATCACAATATGTCTCTCTGGTGTTCAAACTTGACACATATGGTGCGGAGATGTTTCTGTTTGTGTCTGCGTGCATTTTCCAAACCGTGTTCATATCTGTGGGAGCCCTGCTTTAACCCTGTGTGTCATTTTGTTCTTTGAGTAGGAAGTCAAAACAATAAAAACAACCACACTTGACACGGGTCATGTTCCAACTGTACACTTTAAGTCAAGATTAACTTGCTATTAATTGGCAATACACGGGGGGAAAAAAAGTCACAGTCACTTTAACAGCATGTCACTGGGGAAAAAAACACACACACCTCCTTCAGAAGCAGATACATAAATTTTTCACTTGACAGGTTAAAAGTCTACATATTAAAGTCCCTCACTTCAAAAGTGCTATCCCACTTGGGTTACATATCAACAAAACCTGATAGCCTTGAAATTCATCTGAGATCATAGACACAACGTGTGACGGCAGGTTTGTTGGCCTTCCTGTTGTACCTTTCAAAAATAGGTTAACAGTTGATAAATCGTTACCACGATAAAGGCAAGTGTTAGATGTTTAAATAGGACACATTTCCTATAGTCCTATCCAAAAACATGATATAGTATTAATGTGCAGCTCAGCCAGTAGAAGTTGGATGAGTGTTTTGTTTTTGTTTAGTCTCTGCTTTTTGTTTAACAGGACGTGTTTTAAAGGGTTGCGTGAAACTTTGTGGAAACTGTTGTGATCTGGCAAATAAATGTGTTTGTGGGCGAGGCTCAAACTTCTAAACAGACTCATGTAAGCCCAATTAAACGACCCATGGATGCTGGAAGCTTTCTGTTGTGGAAATAATGGTAGTTCATTCATTTAAGACAGATGCTGATTAGTAGGTAGAATTTAAACAACATATCGCACATCTCATGACATGCAATCATCCAAACAGTGAATGATAGCACAACTGCATGCCTTTACACCACATTTTCCCTTCATAAATCAATACAACCCTGATTACATGTTATTATTTTTATTAACAGTTGAAAAATGGTCTAGAATTATTGCCTTGAAAAGTCTTGTATTATTTATTTGGTTATATTGAATCCTCACTATGTGCAGTGTGGCCAAAGGTCAGCAATGTCTTAATCAAACAGTTGTACAACATCTTAAAAGCAGTGGGTTTTTTTAATTATATTTAATAAGAAGCTTCAAATATGAGATTGCATTTTTTTTTTTTAGTCACAATGTTTTTTCATCAGTGTGACTGTATTGAAAGACATTCACTGATATCAGATTAATTTCTATTTTTGTTTGCTGTGGTTCATGACCACATTGGGAGGCTTTCTGTCTACTGCATACTGACTTTCTCTCTTTTCTTAACAATTGCTGCAGGCCTCACACCCCTAAGGACTGCCAGCGTCAGGTGGAGCCACCAGAGCTGCTGATGACAGCTTGTTCCAGGCACTGTAAGAACGGACGCTGCACTCCTACTGGCAAATGCTGCTGCAGCCCCGGCTGGGAGGGACACTTCTGCCGAGCTGGTAAGAGTGCATCTGTTGCCTTCAGAGTACAACATGGCGGAACATCCATGTGTTCTTTCACTGTGAATTAGGTTTAGCAATATCTGCCACAATTTTACTTATCAGTAATGATAATATGTCTGAATAAAACAGAGCACAAGCTTGTTTCTTTAAGTTTGAAGTGTCTTCACTCTGTTACCCCCTGTGACTACAGCCAAATGTGAACCAGCCTGTCGCAACGGAGGAGTCTGCATGGAACCTAACAAGTGCCTGTGCAAGAGCGGCTACACCGGCAACCAGTGTGAGAAGAGCGAACGGGGTATGCCCAATGATCAAGAGGAAGACGGCATACTGGACCACATCATTGACATGACCTCGTACCTCTTAGACCTGACCAGCTACATCGTATAGGGGTGCGCAGCGGGGGCAGCTCCCCATCGTCCATCCTCAAGTCAACACACATCTACCTATCGCCCTCAGAAGACTCTTAATGAGGATTTACTTAATGTGGCCTCTTAATCTCCCCCTCATATCCACACAGGCATGTACACACACACACACACACACACACACCCAAACACGTGCAGGACCCCCATCAGACTGCTTTTAATCCACATCACAATACCATACCATACCTTACCTATAAGCTACTTTTCTTGAGCACCAGGCCTGGCATCCAAGCCGTGTTCACATTTCAAAGAGTCCTGCAGACAGCTGATTGATGAGTTCCATTAAGAATTTCCTCCTTTGCTCAGAAAAAGCCTTCACATGGCTGGCTTCACAGGAACAGGAATTCTGCCGGAGCGGACTGTTTTTTTCCCCGTGACTTTTTTGTTGCCTTATTAAGACACCCCGAAAATGGATTTTGAGGTATTTCAGTGGAGACAGTTGATTATTCAGGAGTTCATTAAGGATTGAGAATTGGGTGGTGTGACTCAAGATCCAGTTTGTGTTCATGGTCCATTGAAAACCTAGCAAGGAAATAAATGTCTGTGTACTCAGACTGTGAACACGAGACATGGGTCTCATAGTGCTTTGAGCTTTACTATTCCAAAAGCACTAATACAAGAGAGGCCATGTTGACTCATTTATGTTCTGTTTAGTTTGTGGGCACGTTGTCATAAAAAGCAATTAACAGCATACAGAACGTATACTTTGTTTGGCATCACTCACTTGCTATCTGTGTACAGAGTGGATCTACACACAGAAGTAGGAACGACCGAGTATTCCTACTTCTGTACTTTGTCAGCGCCAGTTTCATTCAGTCTGAACGGAGTGTTCGACTCCCATGCACTGTATCATTTTTGTTTCATTCACTTTTTTATTCAAAATGAATTTCGACATTTATTAGAAGCGCAATGAGAGTGGTTTCACATTCACACACCACACTGTCACTGGTATGGTTTAACAAACTCCTTTCACTGCATCACACACTGAAACAAAAGGCTGAAGTCAAAACTACAAAGGGAAGGGATGAAACGCGCTGATGTATATTTCCAATAGAGCTTACATACTTAGCATTGCAAGAAAAAAATTTACAAAAAAAACCTATAGCATTACTATTGTTATCATAGAGGAGGGTTTATTTTTTTAAGCGTAATAATATATGGGAGAATATGGTGTTTATAGAAAGCAAATTTACACTAAGCTTGTCAGTACGTCATTTTGTGTTGTACTTATACATATGCAGCTTTTATAAAAGACACATGAGGATGTTTTTTCACCCAGTGTAAAAGTAACACGTCTGTGCCTGCAAAGAGCAACTCGGAGCAGTTGGTGAAGCCCATCTAACTCCCCTGTCAGACTGTCAGAAATGTGTCTCTGCAGTGAGATGATCAAAGATCCTGTCGGGCCTCCAAGTCAGTGTGGAAGCAGCTCACGGTCAGAGGCAGAGCTGAGATTAACCTGAGGGAAAAAATGTCAAGCTCAGATACTCTAATGAGCATCTGACTTCTCCAGTTTAAGGCAGACGGTTTAAGGACGTGTGATTTTACATTATTTGATGACGATTTTTTTGCCACTTCTCATAAAGCCAGTCTTCCCAGAACCTACTGTTTAACAGTTTTTAAGGCAAGCATTTTTCCTTGTAATTTTTCCTCAGCTGTTAATTTTGAAAATCAAGTTTCAAGAACCATGGTCAATTGAAGTTTAGTGTCCATAAATGATGTACTTGTCGCTCATCTCCTACTGTCCTTGTGTTTGCTGAAATAAAACAACTGTTCCTGGTCTTAATAAATCAAAAAGGAATTCATGCTGTAAAATGGAAAATTATAATTTTTTTAGCACTTAATGTGAAAGTTGCATTGTAGCTGCTGAGATGGCGTGGTGTGAATAGAATAACCATTTTCATTATTTAAGTAGTTACACAAAAAAATAATTATTTAAATTCTCTATGTTGTTTTTACCATTGTACTGTATGTGACAATTTTGTATTCCTGTATTGTAAATAAAAGTAGGGATAACTTGGTTTCTCTTCAGAAATATCAATATGTCTATTAAAATTTATAGCATGTCTGAAATACTTGTCTCTTGTTTTAGATGTTTACTGTCTTGACAGAAATAGTATCTATTTTATATATTTTTAATTACTTCATATATATTTTATAAGCAGTTCATAGGGCAACCCTTTTCATAATATTTTAAATCAGACTAAAAGAAAAACAAACTTATACATCAACTTGCTCAGTTATTAATGGAAACCAACTGCAAATACATAAAAAATAAATTAAAAATTTCCCATGTTCATTTTATCTGCCATGAACTGAATGGAAAAAAATATCCTACTGTCCCTGTGTTTGCTGGTCCTGGTTCTCCACTGTGTCAAAACAGAGACTTCAACTTGGATCTCATAATGTGTTCCAGCTAAAGTCAGAATTTCCATTTCCCAGACAACTTAACAATCCAAGATGGCAGCTGCAAACATAAACAGTAGTCAAAGTGTAAAACTTCTGCCACTGCATATGTGACTGGCTAAATAAGCTATATGCAGAGTATTGACCAGGCTCTATATTGTGCTGCAGTGGCATTTTTAAGCGCAAAAAAAACATGCATTTGCAATGCAAGTGATGTATGAATGGCTCTATCGTGCTAAGAAGCAAAACCTGTTTTTCCTTGCTTTTCCAACTTTACTACTGGAGCATGCTCATCTAGGGCATCATGTCACTCCCAGCTCCAACATTCAACTTCTGAGGTAAATGCAACGCAGCATCATTTTGGTGAAGAGGATAGGTGGTGGGCAAACAGCTCCTGCCTTTTCAAAGTGCTGCATGCTCACACATAACGGCAAATACTAGCATGACTGCAGTTTGGTCATTGGGGACAATGATTTTAAGCAGTAAGTCACAGTATGAACACTACATTGAAAATCTGATGGTGTGGGACAAATTCACGGTGCATAACCCTGCAGATGTTGAATGTTGCATGCCTGACACGAGGTGCCGACTGTTAGCATGGTCGCTATGGGCTCTTCCACTGAAAACTGCTGTTTTTTGAGGTGTTGCCAAAGACCCAACTCCCATCACCAGTGGTGATGATTGACGTTAAAGTCAGGTTAGTTAACAGAAATTGATGTTTGAGCCAGAAGTGCAAGAACCACAGAGCAATCTAAAAATAGCAGTGCAGATGTGGAAGAGGACATGACCCTGAAAGGGAAATAGGCCAAATTAAAGTCAGGTTTTTGTTTCTTACAGTTGGAGATGTTGACCTTTTATAATTGTTCTTCCTATGTCACTCTCTCCTGTAATTTGCACCTAATTTTATGCTGGACACTTCTTGGAAATTATTAGAAAGTTAGCATATTTCCTGTCTCTCTCTCTGTGTGTGTCTATAAGTGCAGGCAAAAAAATAACTGCGTCCTTTGACCTCATACTGTGAGTTTTGGGTAAGACAGCTGCAACATTTCCACTGTTGGATTTTCCTCCAGCCAGGTAAAAAGAGTAAAGAAGAGGATGCTGAGAAAATATTTTAAGTTAAACCGGAGACAGTGCGGCTACAAACCCCAGATTTTCCCTTCATTCCTGCTTTAAATGGAAAAGCTGCCTTCAGAGGTGTCCGAGCCCAGTGATGGTTGCTATGTCATCATGCAGCGTCATGCCATCGCTCAAAGTTCAGGCTGGGAAAATTCCTCATCTGAAGTGGAAATTCCCGCTCCGTTTTCTCGGAAGTACACAAGCAGGTCCGAGCATGGAGGCAAACACGCAAGAGCCACTGCTGATGGCAATATTAATTTTCTTCTCAAAATACCAATGAGGCTTTTGTGTTGTGTAATGATAAGTGAGCGGAGACCACCCACCTCACTCTGGTCTCACTCGCTCACTCACACACACACAAAAGTGCCGCACTGCCATATTTAGAGTAATGCGATACTAAGTTGTTATGCTATGTTCGATCCAATCAAAATTGCATAAAGTGGAACTGTCCAATACTGCTGCGAGCTCCAACATATATTTTAGTTTATACACTATCAGTGGCATGAATCATTTCTTTTCATTTGGAATAGTTTTCTTTTTCCTCCCTACAGGGCCCTTGTCTGGCTATCTTTCCCAAACAGTGTAACCCAGTACTTTGAATAAACATGAGGAGCCTGTATACCAAATATTTGCAGGACTGAGACTGGCTGGAAGTGCATGCTATAATACTGTATACATGATTGCAAGAGTCAGCACAAGCAATACTTATAGGGTAACAGAAGGAGACCCACGTAGCAGGAGAACAATAGCCCCGTGATTAAAACGAGACACGTCATTCCTTTTCTCCTCAGCCAGAACAAAGTAAACAGTTCGTTGTACTCTATCTACTTGTGTTTCTATTTTGTAGTAACTCTTGGGACTAGAAATGACAATACCTCTATAAATAATTAATAGATGCTCACAGGAGTAAATCATACTTACTGTGCAAGATATTAACAGATGAGACTGATTAAACTGTTGTGCTAATAAATCTACTGTGACAGTCCCTGTTTAGGCTGCCAGTGTGTGTGTGTGTGTGTGTGTGTGTGTGTGTGTGTGTGTGTGTATGTTGCCTTCAAGGTGCAAGAGGAGTCTGATCACTGAGGCCCTCCCTAAACAGTCTGGAATATCTAGGCCCAGGCCCAGTTCTCCTGTAGGGTATGAAAGCCTCAGCACTGAGTATTGCTTCATGTGCAGCTGCAGTTCAGCTTTTATTTGGTGCTTATTTTCACACTTTACAATGCACAACATTTCATGTAGTCACACTAAAACATACTTTTTATGTAAGTTATTTCTTAATTGCAGTTGATAATTTTTATTCGATGACACTGGTGAGCCCTTTCCCATTTTTGTCATGGCTTGTAGGTCATCGGACTGATTTAATTCTAGAAAAGATAGCCTGAATAAATACAAAATGCAGCTTTCAAATGATGATTTAATTTATTAAAGGAAAAA
This sequence comes from Pterophyllum scalare, assembly GCA_024447675.2. Taxonomy (NCBI): domain Eukaryota; kingdom Metazoa; phylum Chordata; class Actinopteri; order Cichliformes; family Cichlidae; genus Pterophyllum; species Pterophyllum scalare. The sequence continues at coordinate 115,425 of JAMQGT020014930.1, read as the reverse complement.
AAAAAGATTTCCAAACCTACCTGACCCTATGTGAAAAAGTAATTGTCCCCCTTGTTAAATCATGAATTAACGGTGATTAACTACATTCTTTGGGAAGCCAGATTCAATTTCACTAGCCACACCCAGGCCCCATTACTGCCACAGCTGCTGAATAAAGAAATTGGGACTTAAATATAACCTGAAAAAGAAAGCTAAAAATGCCCAATTAATGACACAGCTGAATCGAGAAATCACTTAACTAGAATCTGTCTAACAAATTGAAGTAGGCTAAACGATCTCAAAAAGCAAAGCATCTTGTCACAATCTAAAGAAACTCAAGAAGAGATGAGAGACAAACTAAACTAGAAAAAGTATTTCCTAGCAAAAATGCAATGTGAATGATGAAAGCTGAAAGATTTGAGCTGCAGTGCCTAGAAATGCTTAAGATAGCTTAAACTTAATTTGCTGGATCAGCTTAAAAAAGAAAAACATTTAACATTAGCACTAACTGCCTATATTTCAATCCACCAATCAGAAACGAGCTGCTTCGAGCTACTTATTTCCTTCCTAAAACAAAAAAGAGTGACACACAGAATAAAATCCTGCTGACCTACCCATAAACAACAGGTTACCACACAAAAACTGTAGGTCCCAGTGAAAAGCCTTTTACACTATGAGCACAAGATGTTAGTGAGGCAGGACATGTATTTTTTTTTATGTCTATACAACTAAAATTGACAGAGAAATGGCCGTTTAAAAAGTGCCTTAGTTTTGGTTTTTAGTACAAAGAGAGGAGAAAAGTTAACACTGGAGTCAATGTCAGATGTGGAGCGTACACTTGACACTCTCAGGCTCCTAGTTTTAAATTCTGTAAGTGGCACAGTTTTGAAAAGGTCATTTTCTTAAAGAGCACAACCATAGCTACAATTTGAAGCAAAAATTATGGGGATAGATCAAAATTTGTGGGAGTAAAAAGAGCTGAAAGAGAGAAAAAAAAAAGAAAATTAAAACCACTCAAGTTCTTCAATGGGTGATGATGTCACCATTCTAAAGGCCCTCCATAGAAAACTATTGAAATTAAGAAAAAAAAAATGTCATCAAACTTAAACTGTCATTGTTGTGTGAATGGATAAACCTGTTGTCTGTCACAGTAAATTGATGGGAGACAAGCGTGCAAGGTAAGCGGCTGCTGGCTCTGCTTTCACTGCTTACACAGCTCTGAGATCAGCCTGATATCGGTGTGTCGTGTGGAAACACAGTTAGCATTAGCAAGTAAAGCAACTTCATTAATTTATCATTCTAACAGATGAGTTTCCTCTTGCTATCCACCTTGGCAAACGTGTGATGTAGAGGAGATGGAGTGTGAAAACAGAAAAAGTACAGGAAGGTGAAAATGTCAGTGTAGAGTGCAGCAACATGCAAGAGGCTATCAGTATATTTAAAAGAAGGAAAGACAGGCACCACAAAATTATATGTTTTAATGTACTCCAGGGCAACTGCTAATTTTTTTAAACAAAAAGTAAATTTGAAATTTAAACGTGAATTGATTATTGCTTGGTCCTGTCAATGAATGGCACATTTAGATGTGATACAAACAATGCTGTCTGTGTTTAGTTTAGTTTAGTTGGTTAATCATGCCTTACAAAACAAACATAAATTGAACATGACATAAGAAACCAGGATTTCACCAAAAATGTAATTAAGTGTTTACATTTGTTTTACTAAAAATAAAAGTAAAAACGTTTCTCTCTTGATATACTAGATTACAACTTGGGGTTCAGTATCCTGCCCAAGGATACTGTGGTACACAGCCCAGAGGAGCCAGGAATTGAACTGTCAACCTTCCAGTTAATAGGTGACCTGCTCTACTTCCTGAGCTACAGCCACCCGAAATAACCCAAATACTTGCAGGTAACATACTGGCCTGCCGAAATTCATCAGCATCAATATGCCTTCTGGCAGGTGCATTCAAAATATACCGAATTATTTTGTTCTGGGATACCTGTAGTCTATTCTGAAACTTTTTTTGATATCCTAGAATACCATGAAGTACGGACATAATGACTTTGAAAAAGCGCCAGTACCAACATTCTATTTGTTGTTCAGATCACATGATTTACTTATCGATAAAGAAACTTTAACTTAGCATTGGATTTTCTAATTATATTATCCACAATGCTTTCACCATTCAGATATTGGTCTAAAATTACATCCAAATACTTGATATGTGAGCTACATGTAATTTTACCACTGGTAAATTGCACCTGAATGGAGTTTAATTTGTCACATTTCCTTTTCAATACAATAAGAATAGGAAAACCTATTATCAATCAGTCATTATCTGATTGATTTAATTTCCTTTGAAAGCCTATGCTGAATAACCTCAATTCCACTTCACGATTGTGTCCCACTTGTTGTTGATTCTTCACAAAAAATTCAAATTTTATATCTTTATGTTTGAAGCCTGAAATGTGACAAAAGGTTGAAAAGTTCAAGGGGGCCGAATATTTTCGCAAGGCACTGTATCTGCTACAACAAAGGCTGAGTCATCTGCATATAAAAGCAACTTAGAAGTCACTGTTGAGGCAATATAATTTATATAAACAAAGAATAACAGCGCACCAAGAATAGATCCCTCTTTGGTATTTTTTAATCACTGTGTGTGAGGTGCAGGAACCTCCTGACATGTCTCCCGGCTTTCTTAAGACTAACAATAAATAAGCACATTAATAACATGATTTATAGAGGGTTACATAGATGTCCTATCACTAGTTTTACAAATAATTTATGGACTGCATCATTTTAAAGTGCAGTAAACTGCCTGCCACAAACCACTTTGTGTTATTCTTTTAAATATAAGTTGTGTGCACCCATCGACTTGTTTTGGACTCTTCACAAAGTTTTACAGCCTCCTCCAGAGTCAATAGACGAAGACCCTTCATGAGGTAAACAGTTATCTTACAGCTTGCACTCGCTGGAAAAATGCCGGCCAGAGTGTTTGAGGGGACTTGGGAGTACAAACGTAAAGTATAGTAAATAATTCATTTAAAAATATCAGTTTTTTATTCCTGATTTATTGCTAAGTGTTGATATTATTAAAATATGTCAAAATACAGTGTGTACAAAAGGTACAAATAGTAGTAGAAATACACTGGCTCCAAGACATGAAAGCCATACACAAAGAGGCGCAACACAAGCATCAAGAAAGTGGAAAAAAATGAAAGTTTGCAAGTAATGCTTGATCAAGCACTGGAAAGAAATACAGAAATGGTAAAAGAAGAGGAACAACAAGAAGCTAAACACAGAGAGATGGAGTGCAAGCGCCAAGACATGAAAGCAATGCACAAAGAGACACAATTCAACTCCAACAAATGAAATCAATAGATAAAGAGATGCAATACAAGCTTCAAGAGAGTGAAAAAAAAAAGAAAGTTTGCAAGTAATTCTTGATGAAGCACTGCAAAGAAATAGCAAAATACTGAAAGAGAATAAACAACAGAAAATTAAACACAGAGAACTGCACTACAAGATGGAAATAATACACAAAGAGACACAATTCAAGCTCCAGTGAGAAAAAAAATCAAGAGCTGCAAGTAATACTTGAACAAGCAAGGCAAAGAAATACAGAAATGCAAAAAGAGAAGGAGCAACAGGAAGAAATGCAGAGAGAGATGCCTCATTTGAGATTTCTCCTTTGAGAGGAGAAATATCAAACTACAAGAATTTTATAACAAAGTCAAAGACAAAACCATTAAAATGGAGGCAGAGAAGGTGGAACTGGAGAAAGTATACAACAAGATCCAGTGTAGGATCCAAGAAATGGTGGAAAAAATACACAACTGCAAGGACAGTATGACAAAGTACAGAACAGAAACACTGAAATGCTGAAGGCAATGCAACAACATGAGAAAACACATAAAGACATGCATGAGGCAAGTACAGGAAGAGAAATACACTGCTCAAAAAAATAAAAGGAACACTCAAATAACACATCCTAGATCTGAATGAATGAAATATTCTCATTGAATACTTTGTTCTGTACAAAGTTGAATGTGCTGACAACAAAATCACACAAAAATCATCAATGGAAATCAAATTTATTAACCAATGGAGGCCTGGATTTGAAGTCACACACAAAATTAAAGTGGAAAAACACACTACAGGCTGATCCAGCTTTGATGTAATGTCCTTAAAATTAGTCAAAATGAGGCTCAGTATTTTGTGTGGCCTCCACGTGCCTGTATGACCTCCCTACGCCTGGGCATGCTCCTGATGAGGTGGAGGATGGTCTCCTGAGGGATCTCCTCCCAGACCTGGACTAAAGCATCCACCAACTCCTGGACAGTCTGTGGTGCAGTTGGTGGATGTAGCGAGACATGATGTCCCAGATGTGCTCAATCGGATTCAGGTCTGGGGAACGGGCGGGCCAGTCCATAGCTTCAATGCCTTCATCTTGCAGGAACTGCTGACACACTCCAGCCACATGAGGTCTAGCATTGTCCTGCATTAGGAGGAACCCAGGGCCAACCACACCAGCATATGGTCTCACAAGGGGTCTGAGGATCTCATCTCGGTACCTAATGGCGGTCATGCTACCTCTGGGAAACACATGGAGGGCTGTGCGGCCCTCCAGAGAAATGCCACCCCACACCATTACTGACCCACTGCCAAACTGGTCATGCTGAAGGATGTTGCAGGCAGCAGATCGCTCTCCACGGCGTCTCCAGACTCTGTCAAGTCTGTCACATGTGCTCAGTGTGAACCTGCTTCCATCTGTGAAGAGCACAGGGTGCCAGTGGCGAATTTGCCAATCCTGGTGTTCTCTGGCAAATGCCAAGCTTCCTGCCCGGTGTTGGGCTGTGAGCACAACCCCATCTGTGGATGTCGGGCCCATTTGTGCAGACACATGCACATTTGTGGCCTGCTGGAGGTCTGTTCCTCCTTGCACAAAGGCGTAAGTAGTGGTTGTTGCCCTCCTACGGCCTCCTCCACGTCTCCTGGTGTACTGGCCTGTCTCCTGGTAGCGCCTCCAGCCTCTGGACACTACTCTGACAGACACAGCAAACCTTCTTGCCACAGCTCACATTGATGTGCCATCCCGCATGAGCTGCACTACCTGAGCCACTTGTGTGGGTTGTAGAGTCCGTCTCATGCTACCACGAGTGTGAAAGCACCACCAACATTCAAAAGTGGCCAAAACATCAGCCAGAAAGCATAGGTACTGAGAAGTGGTCCGTGGTCCCCACCTGCAGAACCACTCCTTTATTGAGTGTGTCTTGCTAATTGCCAATAATTTCCACCTGTTGTCTATTCCATTTGCAGAGCAGCATGTGAAATTGATTGTCAATCAGTGTTGCTTCCTAAGTGGACAGTTTGATTTCACAGAAATTTTACTTGGAGTTATGTTGTGTTGTTTAAGTGTTCCCTTTTATTTTTTTTTGAGCAGTGTATAAAGAACTGAAAGAAAAGCATGCAGAAAAGCACAAAAAGTTGGAAGAATTTGAGAAATGATGCAAGAAATTTGAAGAACAGAATGCAGAAATCATTTGTGAGATGAAAAATCTCATATTACAGAACAAAGATTTACAGGAACTTAAAAAGAAGTGAAAGCGTGTCAGGTGTTTCCACAAAGATTCTGCTGCTTCTCCAGCCTGGAGAGAAATAGCCTGCTCTTTCTTTTTTCCATCTCCTTTATTTTCACCTCTCCCCTCTTCTCATGTCTTCACCTTTGAGAACATTGGCTAAGGAGCTTGAGATAATAATAAATCATATAACACTGAAAACTGTAGTTTGTGGCCATCCCCTTATTTCCCTTTGCTTACAGTGCCCGTGCAAAGCTAGCCTAACCGTTTCCTACACAAATATTAAAGTTGTATAAAACTTGTGGTTAACTCTGGGCCAGAAAGCCAATTTACCAAAACATTAATTCTTTTCTTAGTGGGGTTAGGTAACTGGCAGTAGGTGTGAATGTGAGTACAAATGGTTGTCTGTCTCTCTGGTTGACCTGTCCAGGGTGTACCCTGCCTTTTGCTCTAAGGCAGTTGGGATAGACTCCAGCCTTTTTGCTTTAAACACAGCTAATAATATACATTAAGCACACAAGAAACTAAAATAATCAAATTCCTACACTCTTCCTACACTCCTAAATTACTACACTCAACAAAGTCAGTTGTGTTTTTTACTGAGGACTGTAATTACTGTATATGTTACAGTATTTTATTGTAAAAATGTATTTGAATTTATGATAGGCTTTTTTGTCGATGCTAAATTTCATAGTTTAGAACTGCTTACAGTAAATTACTACAGAAAAGACATTTTTAAAAATCCTAGACACAAATTTGTTGCTTCAATGCTTTGTTTAAACTCTGGAGCGCTCAGGTGTCACTGTGTAAGCAGAGCGTTTCACCCACATTAGCAGCATTAAAGTCCTCTGTCACTGCGACAGATTTCCATCATTTGTAAAAAAAAAATAAAAGAAAAAGAAATCCCTGATTAAGGACTAAAAATAGACCTGCAATAGAAATGTATTTAGGAGGATGCTTGTGAATACAAAGCATTACAACATTAACCGTACCTCGGAGTGGGTTACCAACAATGTGGTGGCTAAGAGGTTCTCAAGGATGTAACATACTGCATTACCTTTAAGAAAAGTAATGAGTACTGCGTAAAACATAGCTTTTTTTTTTAATAATGAGCCCAAAACCAGCACTTGGTGAAAGTATGCTGTTAAGGAAGGTTTAGTGCCTTAGACTTCAGATTTATAACAAAAGCTGCAGCATACATGTGCCAGTAAAATATAATGTGCCACTTCAGTTACATGTAGTGACTTATGCAGTGGAAAAACTATATATAATTTCATATATATAATTTGAGTCAGCTTGAAATGTGTATTGGCCTAATTTCTCCATAGTCTTTTTGTGGTTTTATAAATGTAGTATGAGATATATACTGTATATATATATTTATATATGACTGGCCACTTTAAATAAAGCTGGTAGATCCATTTTGAATAGACCACCATGGGTGATGTCTCAAGGGTTTTTTTTTTTTTATCCCATTTTCTTGCCGGGCACTTCCGTTCTTTAACAGAGTCAAATTACACTCTGTTATTTTAAACAATGATTCAGATGATTGTGTTTTTCTGATACCACCCATGACCCCACTTGTCAGCTTTCTAAAAACACCTCCTGATGTTCATTATGATTGTGATGTCCCTTCCAACCTTGTTTGACTTTCCCTGCAGCATGCATGCAGGATTCACCACAGTACCACAAAATCACTGTTAAATTTAGAGTGTGTTTTTACATTTAGCTGAGTTTGTGGTGAACATATGAAGTCGCGATGGTGTCTTGTAATGGAGGGAACTGGGGAGCAATGCTGATGTTTCTTCTTTTTAAATAGATTAACAAGTTCAAACGTATTGATTTATGTGAGAATTTTGGGCTCTGGAGGATGTGAGGGCTGCTTCTGAGCCTGCGTGTCTGCAAAGGCATCGAAGTTAGTGCGAGTTCTCCACTTGTATATCTGGATTTGTCACAGCCCTAATTTTAGTGTATTCTTTCACCTCATGTGTTTACTCTTGGCAGACTCACTGAGTACTACTGCTGAAACACACAACACAGACAGCTGAAATCTTACATCCTCTGTCCCCTGATCACTTACTAATGAGGACACGCTTTCCAACGAGGCTGCTGCTGCTGCTACGCCTTTCCTCCTCCCTCACCAAACTCTCCATTCATCACATAACAAAACAAACCACACGCGCCGACCACCTTGGAGGAGGTTTGGGTGGATATTTATTGTTATCTTAGAGATTTTTCCAGCTCTCTCACCGTGCTGTCTTTGCACCTCTACTCTCTCATGTTTCCTGACTCCAATTTCCTATTCTCAGGCACTTCCTCTTGTATGGGCTACACCAACACTCAGCCTCTTCATCTCCATCCTTTCTTCATTCCTTCACCCCCACCCCCACCCCACCTTCTTTCTGCTCCTGGATTCAAAGCTTGTTTACTCTCCCGGACCACAGCACTGACTCGCATCCATGAAATGATGCAATTAAGGTTCCAACTGGGGCTCAATCTGTCATGTTAACACATGCTAAACCCCCACAGAGAGTCCAGAGCAAGTGTTGGCCAACAGGTAAGAGTGACGGGGGTGAGGGATGGTGGTTAAAAAGGTGTGTGTGCGTGTGTGCATGTGTGCGTGTGTGTGTGTGTGTGTGTGTGTGTGTGTGTTGGGGGGGGGGGTCATCTCCTGCACTGAAGAAAAGGCAAAATGTTCCAGAGAAATTTGGGTAATTTGTGATACCAGGCAAAACAGATGAGGGGATTTTTTACAAAAAAAAAAAAGCTGAATTTTATGGAGACATCAGTCCCTTCTTTTTATTTTTTATTTACTCTCTCCTGAAAATAAGAATGACATGATGACAGCTGATGAAATGCTTCTTGATGGAGTCTGGATGCTGGTGGCGAGCTCACTGAAAGAACTGCTTGGACAACAGGTTTTGATGAACAGAGTCGCTTTACACGAGTGAGATGATTGGCATACAGGGACCAGGGATCTGTTTTTTTTTTTAAGTAAAAACTGAAAATTACATACATGTCCCTCTATATGTTCATTTCTGGGACAGCAGAGTGATAAATGTTCTTTTCAACTGCAGTTCCTTAAATGGTTAACTGTACCTCAAAGTGGGTTACCAACAATGTGGTGGCTGCTACGAGGTTCTCAAGGATTCGTCCCATCTGCTTGAGAGCCACTGACCGAGAGCAAAATGTTGTATTCCTTCCCAAGAATCTCGATTAAGCTTGTTATCAGTCTTCGAGAGCACCGTGAAAGTTCGTTCATGTGTATAAATTTGCACGCATCACACATTTCTCTGTGTGTGTGTGTGTGTGTGTGTGTGTGTGTGTGCGTGTGTGCGTGTGTGTGTATACCAGATCCAGTCTATATGAGCATTTGCATGGCTGTCAAAGATAACACACCGATCTTTGCCTGCTTCCCCTCTACGATCCTCAGTCAGGCTAGGTAAACAGCTGATGCCGGCTGGAATGGACCACCTAAGTATAAGTTTCCACGTGGGGGTATATTCTCAAAGCAAAGCGAGGAAATTTTCCAAAACACATTAAAAGGAGTTATGCAAATGGTTTACGGTAGTGCTCGTGTAGCTGTATTGTTAAATTAATCTGTATACACTGTGGCTCATCTTGGCAGGACCCTTTGTTTGTCTTCACTCTTAATCTGCAGAGCTCATCTCAAGCTTACATCACTCAGAGTCAACAGAGGGATATCCGCTGCAGTCTTACCGCTAACACTAGAGCTAACACTGGGGTCAAATAGTCTGTGTGTGCACCCGCACTCTGTGTGTTTGAGTGTGTAGGAAACAGTGATGTTCACAGGCACCTGACCACCACAGCAGAGCAAATGTGTTTGCTGCTATTCTCTTTGGTTTCTCCCAATTAGAAATGGCCAGAAACAATCTTCTAGTCCAGTGTAACCAATAAGCACTTCATGATGATGATGATGCCTTTATACATATTTACTCTTCAAACACTGACATCCCAACAAGAAATAGAGAGGCAAAAGAAAAAAAGAAAAGAAAAGAAAGTGAAGGGTAACTGGGTTTTCGGTGCTTGCAATGATGTGGTTTCCTCCGGGAGAAGTGAGCCATGCTGCCTGTCCATGTTTCTGTGTCCAGGCCAGTGAACTCTGCCAGATGCCTGCCGCCTTGTTATCTGTACCAGCATGGCCTGTTCTCCTGTGCTGCGTGCGCCAAACAGTTTATCACACACCACTAGCAAATAGGCTGGGGTCTTGCACAAGTGATAGCGCACACACAGACTCACGAAACACATTTATGTGCATCCTTGGACCAAAAAAAAACCTAGAAGGGCACTCAGTAGAGTGCATACATCGCCCACCCCAAATTTTCTATGTGCCAATACTATGCTGCAATAGATACCACCCAATGTTGTCATGTTCCATCAGGTTCAACTATAGTTTGTTGTTAGTTGCATGTCTCTGGCTTTATTTCTTACTCTACAGAAGAGGATTATTTCTGATGCATGATGAACACATCTATGGAGGCAAATGCAGACCTCTTCATGTAATCATTTTCCTACTACATCTAACACTCAGCAGCCTTAATCAGTCTTGCTTAGTACAATTCCTTATGCATAAAAAGACAAATGTTAAAAACTAATTACGTTAGTTTAAATTGCTGTAATTAAATACACATGCAGTTAGCCTGGCTAACTGGAAGCAGAGGGGCAGGAAGAGTGAGCCTTGCTTTCCCTCAATATTTCAAAAACTGCTGATCTACTGGGATTTTCCCACACAGCCATCTCTAAGGTTTACAGAGAATGGTGTGAAAAAGAGAAACTATGCAGTGAGCAGCAGTTCTCAGAAATTCTTTGTTGATGTCAGAGGTCAGAGGAGAATGGCCAGAATGTTTTGAGCTGATAGGAAGCCAACAGTAACTCAAATAATCACTCATTAACACCAAAGTATGCATCTCTGAATGCACAACATGTCGAACCTTGAAGCAGATGGGCTACAGCAGCAGAAGACCACACCGGGTGCCGCTCCTGTCAGCTAAGAACGGGAAGCTGAGGCTACAGTTCACACAGGCTCACCAAAATAGAACAATAGAAGATTAAAAGCAAACATTGCCTGGTCTGACGAGTCTAGATTTCTCTCGCAATATTTGGATGGTAGGGTCAGAGTTTTGCATAAACAACATGAAAGCATGGATCCATCCTGCCTTGTATCAACAGTTCAGGCTGCTGGTGGTGTAACAGTGCAGGGGATGTTTTCCTGGCACAGTTTGGGCCCCTCAGCACCACCTGAGCATCTTTTAAACACCACAGTCTGTGTGAGTATTGTTGCTGACCACGTCCATCCCTTTATGATCACAACATACCCATCAGGAGGATTTCAGGAGGATAACACACAAAGCTCAAATAATCTCAAACTGATTTCTTGGATATAATGATCAGTTTGCTGTACTCAAATGGCCTCCACAGTCACCAGATCTCAATTCAACAGCACCTTTGGGATGTGGTGGAACGGGAGATTCTCATCATTGACGTGCAGCCAACAAATCTGCAGCAACTGTGTGATCCTATCATCTCAGTATGGACCAAAGTCTCTAAGGAATGTTTCCAGCACCTTGTTGAATCTGTGCCATGAAGAATGAAGGCAGCTCTGGCACCTAAAAAAAGTCCAACAAGGTGTATCTAATAAAGTTGCCAGTGGGTGTATGTCTGTGTGATGTGCCCATACAGTCACACATGGATGCACCTTGCTACTAAAGCTAGTTTGTGGTATCTGCCAAATGTCAGCATGTCAGTATTGTTTTTTTGTGAGCATGTAAGTATGCTATGTGTATTTTCTCACACAGTTACAATCATGGCAAGAGTCTTTTTACAGAGGCAGCATCTACTCTCCATGCTATGCTCTCCCACTCTGCTTTCAGTTTCATACCTTCTGTGCAAACACAATAAACTGCTGAGTAACACACACTCTGCAAGAAATTAAACTCTACTTCCTAAAATGATTACTTATTCCTTTAAGGTCTGACATTTGATTAGGAAAGTCTTTTAATGTGTCAACATTAAAGAAAGGAAAAGCCTCTTAACTTGGCTGATAAATCAACATTGACTATATAACAAAGAGGCAAAGAAAGTCTTGGTGAACAGAAATCTGATTGTTTATGGTCCTGCTAGCTCAACAAATTGCAACTGTGCATGGCCTCTCAGTCAAACCCACACACAATCACACAAATGGACTGCTATAATTCGAACTGCAGCAACAGAATGCACTCTACAAAATGAATCATAAATATTTCACGTCGCTTTTATCCAGAAATGGAGGATTGCAGACTTTTCTCTGTGAAATATTGCACTGAAAGAGAAATATGGCCCATTTCTTCACAGGAAATATCAGCAATTCGTTCTCATCTGTGCCACATAAGGAGAAAAACACATTGGGTGTATAAATTTTCTTAACAATTCTCTGGTACCTTTTTCATGTTTAAGGGTTATTCTTTGGTGCTGGCTCACCATTGCCAAAGCCTTAATCCTTGTTTTGGTACACAGACTGCCTGTGGTGGTGGTGTACTGTGTGCATCCTAATCTCTCCAAAGCTCTGTGTCTAATGGCTGCACTGCCTCTCTGTACACTGTGTACTTCCACTTTAGCTGCAGCCTAACAGGCATGACAAAGTGGTGACAGGAGGAAAAGACTGCGAGGAAAGAAATCTAAAACTTTTCAACCATATCGATTTTTTATGTATATTAAGGTTAGACTTTGACATGTGAAATGAGAAAAATAAAACTATAATTTGAGTCAACAGATTAGGGATGAAATGTCTACAACTGTTTACCCTGTTTGCAAAAGAAGCCTTGATTAGAGTTTCCTGTTAGTCCTGTCAATCAGTTTGGCATAAATTGCAGTCTTGTGATAGGAATTATAATGTTTGGTTTCAACTTACAGTGTAATCATGATAATTTAGTCTTTAAAAGTAAAAGTAGAGAAGAATAATGTGAGTTTTTCAGACTGTTTTGTCTAATAGAAAGCTCAAAACTCAAGTGGATGCAGAATCCAGGACCTCTCTCTCTGGAAAGGCAATTTTAGGACAAATACTCACATGTGGAAGGACTCGCCTTCCTGCACACTCTTTAGCACTCTACTCCTTGCTGCTCCCAGCATCAGTCAATATTATTCTGGCCTTTGTAAAAAAAATATCTTGAAATTCACCAACTGTCTCTGCATCTGCCTTTGGGTCCGTTAGTCCTGGTTAAAATCATAACAATTTAATTTCTGTGGACAGAACATATGCACACATCAGTGCGCATCTGTTGTCACACATCACCAAGCTGCTTCATCTGTGTTGTGCAGAAGCAGTTTGCCTGCATAGTTCAATCATCTGTAGCCCATGCTGCTGTTTGCAGCTTAGTTCAAGCTCAGGTTCCAGTTCCATCACAAATAAGTGCAACATGAGCAATGCTAATTTGAAATGATCTGTCCTGGATCCTCTGCAGCTGAAAGTTGCCCTCGCACAGTGCTCTGGATTTAAGTCTGCTTTATTTTCAGCAGCATTTGCAACAACAAACACATTTCAAGTACACAGTTTGACAGTTATTGAAATCGTGTCATTCAATATGAAAACATGCCGGTCCACATGAATGTCACAAAGCTATGCAGTGAAATTAGAGAAGTTAAAACATAGAGATGTGTTTTCCTGAGTTATGTTCATTGATATGTGCCTGAAAACCCATTCTTAAATACTGTGGTTTGTCAGGTCTCCTGGGATCTCAGTGATATCTACACACTGTTCTTTGGTCACACATCAGAGTCAGAGAGCAAACAGTCCTTTGTGAAAAAAACAACAAAGTTTACATGAGAAGGAAGGAGAGGCAGCAGTGACAAAAATCAAATCTGTGGACTGTGGTTAGCGTCCTGTGTTTTCACTTTGTTTGGTTACACTGTTACTAGCTGATTGGTTAGTTTCAGAAACCAAAACTACTTGGTATGATTAAGATTGTCTTTTTCATTAAAATACTCTACCATCAACCCTGCATTTTGACATATGAACCTTAAAGGTACATTATAACAAAATGCTGTAAGAGCCTAATTCTGACGGTGTTAGATTCAACTCATTGTGCACACAAGGCACACAATGAAATGATCGTTCCAAATCACTCATCCAGAGATGAGCATCTGCGGTCATGCAGCCAGAGACCGGCACTACCGTTAGGCAATGTGTTTTAAGTGTCTTGCCCAAGGAGACTTTATTATCAAATAATATGGTAAGTATATTTTATCTGTCTGGTGATGTTTTACTATTGTAGTCTCCACAATAGCAGTACGGAAGCTAAGCTAGCTTAAAACACACTTACCCCATGAATATGCATTCGTGTCTGTGGCGCCGCATCCCGCAACATGAGCATTTCAGTAGTGGACTGTTTTGTCTGGGTCTTTCATTTTGAAAATTGATTGTATTGAATATGCAGCTCCTGTGTCTGGGTCTGGTGACTGGACCTTAGCCCGTGGAGTCTGGCCGAAGAGGAGACATGGGCCTGTCATGGATAGGATGCTACATGGGTGCCTCTTGGGTGAGGTGCTCTGGGCATGTCCTACCTGGAGGACTTCCCAGGGTAGAGCCGGGACATGCTGGAGAGATTATATCTCTTGGCTGGCGTTGGTGTTCCACCAAATAAACTAAATAAATAAACACACGTGTCCAAACTTTTGACTGGTACTGTAAGTGTGACAAATGTGGAAAAAAATAAATCAGGAATGAGGCAAATACTTCTTCAAATGCACATGCATTATATTGCCAAAACTATTCTCTGGGCTTCCTTCACACACATACAAACTTGAGTAATATCCCATTCTTAATCCATAGGGTTTAATATGATGTCAGCCCACCTTCTGTAGCTATAACAGCTTCAATTCTTCTTGGAAGGCTTTCCACAAGGTTTAGGAGTGTGTTTATGAGAATTTTTGACCATTCTTCCACAAGCACATTTGTGAGGTCAGACACTGATGTTGGATGAGAAGGCCTGGCTCCCAGTCTCCACTCTAATTCATCCCAAAGGTATTCTGTTGGGTTGAGGTCAGGCCAGTCAAGTTCTTCCACAACATACCTGCTCATCCATGTCTTTATGGTCCTTGCTTTGTGCACTGGTGTGCAGTCATGTTGGATCAGGAAGAGGGCCAGCCCCAAATGGTTCCCACAAAGTTAGGAGCATGAACGATACAAAATGTCTTGGTATGCTGAAGCATTAAGAGTTCCTTTCACTGGAACTAAGGGGCCGAGCCCAACTCCCGAAAAATAACCCCACACCATAATCCCCCCCCTCCACTAAACTTTACACTTGGCACAATGCAGTCAGACAAGTACCGTTCTCCTGGCAACCACCAAACCCAGACTCATCCATTGGATTGCCAGTGGAAGAAGTATGATTCGTCACTCCAGAGAATACGTCTCTACTGCTCTAGAGCCCAGTGGCGGCATGCTTTACACCACTGCATCCGATGCTTTGCATTGTGCTTGGTGATGTAAGGCTTGGATGCAGCTGCTTAGCCATGGAAACCCATTCCACGAAGCTCTCTACACACTGTTCTTGAGCTAATCTGAAGGCCACATTGACACTGCAGAAAGTTGACAACCTTGCTCATTTTACATGGCCTACCACTTCATGGCTGAGTTGCTGTCATTCCCAGTTACTTCCACTTTGTTACCACTAACAGTTGACTGTGGAATATTTAGTAACAAGGGAATTTCATAACTGGACTTGTTGCACAGGTGGCATCCTATCACGGTACCACACTGGGATTCACTGAGCTCCTGAGAGCGACCCATTCTTTTACAAATGTTTGTAGAAGCAGTCTGCATGCCTAGGTTTTATACACCTGTGGCCATGGAAGTGATTGGAACACTTGAATTTAGTGATTTGGATGGGTGGGTGAATATTTTTGGCAACATAGTGTATCAAGTCAGAGTGAAATAGAATATTTGAAGTTGGTAGCACTGGCCTGAGATGCCTTATTTTCCCCCCTCCAGTCTGTTAAATTGTCTTCCTCCCAGAGCCATCACTATGGTCCTCATCAAGTCCTCACAGGTGTCCTTTCTGGTGATCTCATCTCCGACCTTCCGCCTTTAACCCAAAGGACTCAGCCAGGTGTGAACCTGGCTGAGTCCTTTGCATTCTCCTTTGCATTCTCTCTGAACTCTGACCCCAGACTGTCAATCATCCTGGGGTCACCTGCTAAAACCATCAACAAAAAAAGTGCAGTAGTTAGATAGTGATGAAAGTCTTTTTTCTATTTTTTTTTTTTTTGTTCTGTCTCGCATAGAGGCCTTATTCTTAAAACAAATTTAAAAGCTGCTATGTACAAGTACAATACAGCAAATGCTGCATGGCTCTTTATGTTGTCATAACTAATTTTTTCTTCAGGTCTTGAGGGAGCAGCTCCTAGAACATTAAGGAATGTCCGTTCCTTTCATAGCACATGAAAAACATAAACATGCATAAACATTCTCATAGACATTTACGCATGCTGATATTCATATAGTCACATGTGTATTAGAACCAGACATACTCTTACACTTCTTTGTGTGCTTCTGCACATGAATAAAACAAGAGGAAGCAGTACACACATGCAGTATGTTTATCATAAATGCAGTTACAGACTTGGTTCAGACATTACAAAATGTTTTGTAAGGTTTCTTGGTGGTCGGTACTTTATTGATTCATCCTGTGAAACAGCTAATTTATTACAGATGCACACAATGACCAAACACAACGTCATTTGGCCTAAAACCCGTGCTGCTTCTTCCCAGTCAGAGTCACGCTGTAGTGCAGTGACCACATAACAAGTATTAAGGGTTTAGTGGAAGCCTTTAACAATAGTAAGGAAGAGACTGGATATTTCACACAAAGCATTTTCAAATATCTCAGCTTCCAGTGTGAAGTGAAGCCAGTGCTGAAGTACTTTAAATTCTTCCTTATGGTCAGCAGAAGGGCGACTCCTCTGGTCAGATCTACCCCTTGCTCATCACATCTGGTTTCAAAACACCAACTTGGAGACAGCAAAAATGCTAAGCTTGTGGCTTCAAGGGAGGGTTGGCCTGATTTTGAATTATATCATGGTGCTTTGATTTTCCAATAACCTTATCCCAAATACTAATCTTAATAATTCTCACACAGAGAACTGCAGCAACTTCCCACTGTACAGACCTCCTGTACTTGTTCTGGTGCTTCTTAATTTGACTATATCCCACATTTAGAATAATAAGTCTCTTCATTCCTGCTGGAGGTACTTTCACTGTGCTGTCAGTCCCTATGGAAAATAGGGGTCATAGAGAAAAGAGTAGACCCAAAATGCTCTAACAATAATGGCTCACGATTGTCCTTGGGTGTCATGAAAGGCTCTTAGAAATAAAATGTATTAATATTATTATTATTATTATTATTATTATTATTATTGTTATTATTATTATTATTATTATTATTATTAACAATAATGGCTTGTGATTAAGTTGAAGCTATCAGGAAACCTGTCAGCAAAAAAAAGATAAAAATAGATACTGATGTTCAATCCAATTCAATTCAATTCAATTTTATTTATATAGCGCCAAATCACAACAAACAGTCGCCTCAAGGCGCTTTGTATTGTGGGTAAAGACCCTACAATAACACAGAGAAAACCCAACAGTCAAAACGACCCCCTATGAGCAAGCACTTGGCGATGGTCGGAAGGAAAAACTCCCTTTTAACAGGAAGACTTAAGAGTGTGTCACTCCCAGCGTCATAAGTGAACCCCCTGGGTTAGCATCTTTTTTCTATGTGCAGGGTAACATTGTAAAGGGGGCGTATTGCAACCAAAACCTTGAATTTTTCCTAAGCAAATAATTTTGGGCCAAGACCTAACCAAGTAGTGATTAACAGAAAAAGTACCAAATAGTGTATTGGACATTATTACTGTAAAAGAAAATTATTTGAGGTTACTGTTTCAAGGCACCAGCACCAAATGCCCTTGGATATACACGCCTGTATGTGCAAGACAAAAACTAGAGCAAATGTTGAGGCTACTTAGAGACAGCGCAAACAAGGGTAAGCAGGTCTTTTAGTGCCAACTCAGGTTCAGTCAGCTGAAAACCTTCTCTCCCCGTCACACGTTTATCTTTGATCTCTGCAGAGTAGCTACCGCACTAAGAGCAGCAGCCCACAGTTTTATATAGTTTGTGTCAATATAGATAACAAGCTGACAGAAATGTGCCCTGAGCTGCAGAGTGGGAAGTTAATTTTTAACATCGAAGGAGAGAAACTGGCAGATAATAAGGAATTGTAAGATCTCTGAGTTTTTAATTCAAACCTCCTGGTCTTCTGGGGCCTTTCTGTGGGGAGACTGCATGCTCTTCCTGTGCCCACGTGGTTCCTTTGAGTCTGGTCCAAAGACACGTGTGTTAGGTTGACGGGCAAATCTAAATTGACTGTAGATGTTAGAGTGTGTGGTTGTGTGTCTCAATGAGCTAGCCTTGTGGGCTAACAACCTGTCCAGGTGTACCCTGCCTCTTGCCCAATGACATCCGGGATAGACTCCAGCACCCTGCGGCCCCAAGTTAATATGTGGTTAATAAAAGGCTTGAACTAGGTTGAATATAGATGTCTTTCAAATAGAAATGATTTCAAGTTTTTTTTTTAATTATTATTATTTATTTTCACAAAACTGTATAGTCATTGTCAAGTAAGTCCTCTACACATTTGGAAATTCCAGAGATTCCAACTTGGACATGTCGGTCTAAATTAATCAATTAATGACCATTTTTAACTCCTAAATGATTACCAGCAGTTGTAAACTTAAGTTAAATTTGACTTTCACTGCGCTTGTGGTCTTTTTACTTTAAATACTACTCACAAAAAGCCAGAACACATCTGAATTGTCATTCAGTGCACCCACATGTCACTATCACATATGACTAAGTACAATTTAATAGGAGCAGAAGGGCTGACTATATGCTCTGACTATAACCACCAAAACTGTTCCAGGAATCTTATTTTCACTTCACGGCGATTCACTCAACTTTATCATTTATGACGGATATGCTGTACTTTTGAGCAAGTTGGGGTCCTGAAGGAGCTTTGAGTGATATCTGATCTCTTTGTGGGGCATCCTTTTTCAAGCTGAGGAATCAAAGACCACCAATGTGGCACACCTCTAATGTGGTCAGAGGAAGGGGAAGGACGGGGGTTGATCTGCAGATTTGGCTCAGAGACACACTTGAAATCTTGATCCTCTCCCACCACGTCCATGCTGGGCAGATGGGGGAGAGCAGAGCTCAACTCCCCGACCAACTCCTGCACTTGCCACACACTGAGCTAGCACCGACGACGTTTATCATTCTCTCTCCTTGTCGATGGCCACTTTCTGCTTTTCTCCATTTCCCTCGCTGCTTTCCCCTTTTGGCAGGCAGGATTAAGTTTAATTGTATTGTGTGTGACAGATACGGAGCGAGGTTTGGCACTAATTTGAGGCAGACCACGCACGGCCATTTTATGGTTTCTTTCCACCTCACTTGCTGATGTGTGGTGGTGACACATTTGACAAAAACCATCCAAGGTAAAGGGCTGGGTGTGACCCTGTGTGTGCGCTTACAGGGAGACTCACCCTCATCAGCACCTTCTTTAGTCCCACCCAGCACCACATATAATCTCATTCCTCTACAAGCATCATTGGCTGAATTTAAAAACAGTGTGGTTTGCAGTTTGAGGGTGTTTATGCTGGTTTATGGTCTCCTCTGCAGTGGTGACACCCTGGGGCCACCTACTTGCAGTAATCTCATAATTAGCTGAACGGGTTTGAAGGAACACGCCAAATATGTGTTACTTGTTGCTTTGGGGCCAGACAAACAGAGGTGTCAGCTGAGTGCAGAAAGGTCCATTTCACTGGAAACTGGCTGAATGAGCAGCATAATGCTCAGCCTTGGTGGGTAGATGCATAATCAGTTTGGTGTGTGCTTTAAGGGACGCTGTAGGGAGGTTAACTCATGACATCAACTTATAAAAAAAAGACTTTTTACCAGCTCAGGCTCATCCATCACACAGATGCAGCCCTAAAGCAGGATGTGTGTGTGTGTGTGTGTATGTATGTGTGTGTGTGTGTGTGTGTGTGTGTGTGTGTGTGTGTGTGTGTGTGTGTGTGTGTGTGTGTGTGTGTGTGTGTGTGTGTGTGTCTGTCTAGTGAGTAGACCACCAGGCCTCTAGACATGGACTCCGCCTTTGAGCTTAATACAACTGATTGCACTCTGATCAGTCCTGGTAATAGTTAAGGCTTCAAAGACACAACCTCTGAGGCTGCCAGCAGTTATTTCCAACCCTGAGATCTCAGTCCCAGCCTTTAAGTACTGTAAGCAACAACGAACACTAGAGAGGAAAAAAATGTGTTGAGCTTTGGTTGGTAGCTATTCTTCTATTCTTTCTTGTGTTTCTAATGTACTTTCATTCCCAGTAACCCCAGTGTTTCCCTGCTCTTGCCTTCCTCTGCCTTACCTATTTGTTAGTGCTTTCAGTGTTTGCCGGTCTCTGTCACCATGTCTCAGTGTTAGTTCTTTGTCTTTTGGTCTTCTCCTTCTTTACTTTGGTAGCTAATATTCTGTTGATTGTCCTGTTTTTGTTTTCCCTTCCTGTCTTTGTCTCTTGCCTTTGTTTTTCTGATTGTCTCCGCTTGTGTCTGATTACTATCACCTGTGCCTCATTTCCCACCTGTTTCTTGTCCCCAGTCAGTCCACTGTATTCACGTTTTGTTTTTGTTTTGTTTTTTGTCAATCATCTGTTGCGCTGCCCGCGGTGTCTCCTGGGGCCTGTACCCAAGAGAAAGTTTAACATACCCAGGATATCTTTTCCTTATCTTTTCGCTTAGCCTCACTGGCGGTCAGGCTAAACGGTCACACGAAAGTGGTGATGAACTTGATAAATCAAGTCGGAGTTTCCCAATCTAGCTGCAAGTGCATTTATGTGAAAAAGATAGCGTTGGCAGCCTGTGACCAGTTGCAAACACTGGTTGCAGCAAACAGAAAAAAAAGAGGAATAAATAATAATAAAGAAATCTATATTGATAAAGAATCTGTATTTATTAATGATGATCATCAGGATGTTGATTAAAAAAACAACAACAACAAAAAAACAACTTTATATTCTCTAAATGCTCACACACTAAAGTCCGGGGATCTTCCTGCGTAGGTGATGTTATTTTTTTTCAGATAACTGATTGGTCAGCAGTCAGTGATTTCACACCTGTTGATCTAGAACATAACCTGCTCTGGAGAAGGTTAGGTCTGCAGCATAAGTTACCATGGTGACATACAATGGCAGTGAACCGCCTTTGTAATACTGAACAGCCAGGGTAAAACCTGAAGGACAAGCCAAAATCTTTCTTCATACTACAGGTCTTGCTTTGTGTTGCTTTGTGTCTTGCATTTGGGTCTCCATGGGATGTTTTCAGTGTGAACTGCAGCCAGGCCAGTTTAGCACTCAAACTCACTTTAACTTTGGACTCGTGCATTGTAAGAACAATGACGGCAGCACAAACTTTATATCTGCTTTTGATGCCAGTGTGATA
Source organism: Pterophyllum scalare (assembly GCA_024447675.2). Taxonomy (NCBI): domain Eukaryota; kingdom Metazoa; phylum Chordata; class Actinopteri; order Cichliformes; family Cichlidae; genus Pterophyllum; species Pterophyllum scalare. Next base: position 94,321 of record JAMQGT020014930.1, on the reverse strand, counting down.
TGAACCGGAACAGGCCAGTGGCCACTGACCAGTGATCTAATTTTTTTTTTTTTTAGTTCTTTGAAATTCTCACAGCTCCACACCTCTTTTATTTGTCTCTTTTAATCCATATTCCTGCCTCTCTTTGTGTGTCACTCTGTGTTTTGCTTCTCTCACGCAGGTGAGCTGTCACACCTCTTGCTCTCAGCACCTTACAATTATCCCCCTCCACTCTTCAAACATTCACACACACTTAAATGCCCCTTGGCATGCAAGATAACTCTAGTGCTATTTTTAAAACATGCAGACACTGCAAAACGAGTGTCTCTTTAACAGGGAGAACATTTAGGAGGATAGAGGAAGCTAACATGTAGTTCAATATCATAATAGAAGCTGTGGTGGAAGAAAATGACTGAAATAAGCCGACAAGTCTTCGTGGTGATGGTGCAGTTTGTTTTCTTTTCTCTGGCTGATCATCGGGATGGGTAAGAGTTTTCTGGAAGTAAATCTTCTTGCTGTTGAAGGAAATTTTTAATTTGTTGACCTTTCCTAGAAAATATCTAGTTTTTTTCAGTTTTCCCTAAAGTTGGTAAAAGAAAAAAAAAGAAGAAAAAAAGAATAATCCAAAGAATTTTGTAAACTTCTTAAAAAAAGAAAAAAGAATGGTTGTGGCTCTTTCACCTTGTGCAGTGTAAACCTGTAAAATCAACCTGCTTGCCCTGTGACAGATCATTTAGTAGCCTTTTATTGCAGAATATGGAGATTTATACAGCTATAAATGCATTATATGCATTATATGATGATCCCGCAGGCATTTTAATATGCTTTTGCTAATTAAAGCAAATAAGGGAGAATTTTCAACTGTATAGAATGGAAGGACTTTTCTCATGAAAGACTGGGCTTGAGGAAGGTGTTTCATAAGTAGTTACAGTGCACCGATGCTTTAAATTGGCACCAGTGTTCTTGAAAGATCCAATAAAAATAAGTAGATGGGCATGGTTAGAGTAATGTGGAATTAAAGACGTGGAAGAAGCAAAGCCAGAGAGATACAAATGAAACAAAAATCCAAATCCAAGTAAAAGATATGAAGATGAAGATTGTCTATAATTTTGTTAAATAGCTGTTGTGACTGAAATAAATGTGTTGAAACAACATCTGTAGGTATACTGATATTACTGATTGCTGATTTTTGAAACTTACCTGTTTGATGCTAAAACTGATCAAAGTCCTTCTACAAGAAAGTCTTACCACTCAGCAGCCACCACCTCCAGACAGTTATTTTGAGCTAACAAGACCAAGCTAAATCTATCTAAATGCATTCAGGTTTTGCACACACCGTGAACGTTAACCACGTGATGCTACCTTGTCCACCATTGTGAACGTATGATAATCATGGTGATAATGTACGGTCTAGTGAATAAGGCCCCGGTTGGGACAAACCTCCTTGCATTTGTATTAGTCTCTAGTAGACTGTTGTGTAGTTTGCATGGATTACGCTAACTTGTCTAAAAAATACTTGCCAACTGCTCTCCAAGCATGAGACCCTTTGTCTTCAAAATAAAAGTTACACCTTTTGAAACATGAGGTACAGCTTTTACTTTTACATTTCTGGCTTGCATGCACTTTTTCAAGTCTTTCTACTACTCGGCTAGTAGGTAGTAAGTGTTTCCAGACAAGTCTGTGTTTTCCATGCAAACTCCAGACAACCATGGCAATCTGCAATTTCACCTCACCGTAGCCAGTAACCTCCAGCAACCCCTTGTCACTCTAATTTATGCTACCATAAGCCAAGAAAAACAGTAAGTATGCTTACCCTTCATCTTTACTACTATAATACACTCCACAGCTCCTGTAGGTGTAACATGTAGGTGACCAGTACTTTCGTTTATATAATGTAAGTAGATATATCTGCCACCACACAATGTCAGCAATGGCGTGCTTCAGTGTAACAACAGGACTGGTTCATTTTCTGTTCCTGGACTAGGTGATTGGTTCTTTGAAGGAAGGGTCTTTCAGGATTTCTTGAGTGCCATATCTCTTTCTTAAAATGTCTCTGAGCTGACATAACAGTAACAGATTTGTATTAAGTTGAAAAAGTGAACATTTGTATTGACACAATATATCGAACATTAAAATTTTCTGACTCCAAGTGTAACCAACTATAGCTCTTAAGGTGCACGCACCACAGGAAGTGAATAGCAGTGATAACCACAGACCAGGTTATGCTCAAATATATAAAAATTGCTCATTTGGTACCACATATTTTCTCTTGCTTCTGGGTTTGCTTTGGCATCGAGTGGCTCACTGAACATACACATTGAGATATGTTCTGCAGTACCGCCAGTGAACACTGGGAAACATCTGTATTGAGACTGAATGTGCTGTTTCCAGCTTTCTCGGTACAGCTGTTGTTTGTGTTCAGCCCGGCTTCTGATCTGATCTCAGAACTAATCTGGAATTTTCTTTCTTTCTGTTTTTCCCCCGTTACTTCTTTTCTTTTTTTCTTGTCTCCCGGTTTTTATGAAACAGGTTTCTGAATCCCACGAATAGTTGTATTTTAATGTTTGCATAAGTGAAGACATTTCAGCTTAAGCAGTGACATCTTTGTGTCAGTGTCCCTATATGTTCTATCTGAATAAATAGTCTTATGGACTCTTTGTCCAAAATCACACTCTATTTATTGCAGTGAACCATTTTCACCCTGCACCTATTGTATGTAAATAGGATGATCTGTCTGTCTTACCTAATATTTTTCACATTTTAATCTCTGTTTGTGGGTGTGTGTTTTGTCTGATATTAATATCACGGTTTCACAGCTGCTTCTGGGAAAACCATCAAAGGGCAAATAGTCAACAAACTTTACTGGTGATTAATTACGCTGCCTACCTCCCAGGCATTAGATGGGCTTTGTGCTAAAGCCCTGGAGGTCTGGTGATGATTAATAATGTGATAACCTCTTGTCCCAGCCTCCACAGGTCAGTGGAGGATGAACCAGAGCAAACTCGGGGTCTCTGCAGCTATGGTCAGACCACTTCCTGTTGTTTTGGATGGAAGAATGTGAACGATATTTGTGAGCGTAAGTCATTCTGCAATTCAGTAATACCACAGCAACTATCATACGTCTCCCTGAGGTCATTTATCAGCTCAGCGAAACAACATTAGAAGAAAGAAATGTGAGATGTTATGACACATACTGCATAATAAGCCATGTAACAGCCCGAAGCACAGCATTATTCTTGATTCATTTTGCTGATATTAATTCAAAGTGAAGGTAGCTTTTTACTTTGAAATGAATATTAGTGTATGTTTACATTTGAAGCGGCAATATTCATTATTTGTATAGTAGCAATCATCAAATGGCTGTATTGTAAAAATGTGTGCAGAGAATTAACTATTCCTCTTGGCTTTATGAGGCATTTTAGTTTTTTCCAGCACATTGTGTTGGTTTTATGGCTCTACAGCTTACTGTTTCAAGATGCAGCAGGGAAACATGAATAAATGTATCCATTGGCACTATGAAGTGGTGTTTGATCAGTTTTGTATTTCCCTGTGAACGTCACAATTCATGCTCCTGCTTCTATCAGCAGTCATATCATCAGTAAACACTAGTGACCCAGATCCACTGGCAGCCATACATGCCCATGCCACAAAAATTGCCTCCATCACATTTGGCGGATGACACAATTTGCTTTGGTATCATGTTGTTTCTCTCCTTCTCCATTCTTTCCTCTCCCATCATTCTGTTACAAGTTAATATTGCCGTCATCTTTCCAGAGAGTTTTCTTTTTTTACAAAACTGTGCTGGCTCTTTTAGATGTTTCCTGGCAAAGCCTAATCTGGCCATCCTGTTCTTGAGTGTAACCAGTGGTTTGCACCATGATGTATTTACACTCATGAAGTTGTCTCTTGATATGTAGATTTTGACAGTGATAGACCTACATGTACCTCCTGGAGAGTTTTCTTGACTTGGTTAGATGTTATTTTTCTAGCCGTGGAAGTAATTCTGTCATCATGCACTTCAGTTGTCTTCTGTGGTCTTTCAGGCCTTTTTTTTTGGTGTTGCTGAGCTGGTCACTGTATTTATTCTTTTTAAGATTGTTGATTTGGGCACTGTGATAGGTTTATTTAAAAATTTCAGCCTATTGATAACCTCCCTCACTGGTACTGACATCTGTTTGGATCTCATATTGACATTTCCAGTGAGCAGTTACCAAATGCAAGTTCAGCACTTGGAATCACCCCAAGATCTTTTGCCTGCCTAATTTGTAATGAAATAATGAGGGAGTAGGCTTCACCTGGCCGTGAAATTGGTTGGTCACTTGCCCAATTACTTTTTGAGCCTCTGAAAATGGGGGACTGTGTATACAAATGTCTTCTTTAAAAGAAAATATGTCAGTGTCCAAAAAGTTATGAAAGTGCTTGCTAACATGGCCACCATGAAGTTTTTCACCATTGTCCTGTGCACAAAAAACAAAATGACTGCTGTACGTGGCTTACACCAAAGTACTGAAGTTACAGTGTTTCTGTTGTTCTCCACAGCGATGTGCAAGAGGTCCTGTATAAATGGAAAATGTGTGGGACCAGACAAGTGTTCATGCTCCACAGGATATAAAGGGCCGCAGTGCAATGACGGTGTAGTATCATTCACAAAATCATTGTCTGGCTCATGTTTTTAATTTCTTAACCATTACCTGCGTCATTCTGCATCATTTACCACAAGGATTTCTATCTGCCGCTTGAATAATGTTTCATATTGACTCCAGATGTGAATGAGTGCGGTTTGCCGGAGAGGCCGTGTTCCCAGCGCTGCATGAATACACACGGTAGCTATCGCTGTTACTGTGAACCTGGATACACACTCAGTGCAGATGGATACACCTGCACCAGTGAGTAATTTCCTTTGGAGGGGAACATTTAAACTCCACATGAAGAAAAGCCCGCATGCTCCGATCAGGTTTCTACAAAAAGCCTTCTACCGTCTTTATACCATAATAGGAGGTTTAAGTATCTGAGGACTCAGTTTATACATCCTTTTAGGCTCGCATAAATGTTTACGACTGAAATTTACAGTTTATATTATGGAAAGTGATATCATAACAAACCTTGGCGGTGACAGGTTCAGGAGCAAAGAGCATAAATTAGTGATTCATGTAAGATTTTTGTTTTTGAGGAGCATTCAGTTATCATTTCTGTTTATATCTTCAGTACTGGTCTGAGTGTTGCAGAGTCTGTACTCGTGTACTGTGTGGTGGCATGACGGTGTGTGTGACCCTCTGACCGATCCTCCGCCAGTGTTTCCCTGTCTGTCTTCCAGAAGAGGCCGCATGTTCCTCCCCACGCTGCCAGTTTGGTTGCCAGATGGAGAGAGGGGGTGCGGTGCGCTGTCTGTGTCCCCGTGGCCTCCACCTGGCTGCTGACAACAGGACCTGTGAAGGTAGTGCCTCTTTAGAAATACCCTTAGTATGTCAGTATGTTTACATTCTAACTTTTCACTGTTTTTCCTTCTCCTGATAATCAGACTGAACTGCTGCTTTACTTAATCCCATCCCCACCAAATGCTTTATAATTCATTTGGTTTAATAGGTCAGGTTTTCAATTGGTTTTCATGATATCTAAAGGGTATACGTTTTTATGTTTCCATTAGTAGTTTTAGATTTGCAAAAATAAAAATTCAATCAGGAGTTCCTCAAGGGTCTGTTCTTGGTCCATTACTCTTCAACCTTTACATGTTCCTGCTTGGTACTGTCATAAGGAATCACAATATATCCTATCATTCTTATGCAGATGATACAGTTGCGCTTATCATTTTCCTCTGACGAATTAACCCGTGTTCACAATAAGCTACATCGATTACATTAACAGCTGGATGTCTCAAAACTTTTTAGAACTGAACAGAAACAAGACTGAAATGTTTGTTGTTGGTCCAAAAAGTCAGACAGGAAATTTGTTTATATTTATGATCCCTGTCTCTGAAGCACAGTGAGCAAGTCAGGAACCTTGGCATTATTTTGGACAGTGATCTCAGTTTTGATAATCATATTAATAATGTCACTAGATCTGCTTTCTATCACTTAAAAATATATCAAAAATTTGAAAATTCTTATGTCAAACTCATTCTGAGGTTTTGGTCCATGCATTCATACTGAGCAGGTTAGATTACTGTTTGTATGATTATACAAATTATCAGTAGGACGACTTCAACTTGTTCGCAATTCAGTAGCCAGAGTACGCACATGTATGCAGAAATTTGAACATATTACCCCAGTACTAAAGTCATTTTAGTGGCTCACAGTTCAATGCAAAATTACCTTAAAATCCTTGGTGGTGGTTTGGCCCCCTGAGACATCTCAGGTGATCAGGTGCAGATTGTTCAACTGTTCCCAGAATTTGATCTAAGTGTGCTGAGGGTGCTTTCAGTTACTGTGGTCCTGCTCTTTGGAGCAGGCTGGCTGCTGACCTGAGGCCAATTACAACTGTGTCTACATTCAAATACAGACTCAAAACTTTTTTATTATTACAGGTTTACACTTAGTAACTCTGTGTGTGTCTTTTTGAAAACAGAGTTAAAGGTAAACTTTTACATATCATCACATAATCATCAACTGACTATCAGTTCTGAATACTGAATCAGAACTATGTCTCATAGATTAATCTATCAATAAAGGTTAGTGCCAAGCTTAAAAGTAAAAATAAAGCCGGCACACTCAGTAGATTGTGTGTTTTGTAAAGGTAGATGTAAAGCACAACTTCTCATGCACATTATATTAACCACCTGCAGGTAGAGTTACAGGAGGTCCACTGATCTGCCCACCCAGTGGTTAAAAAAAAAACCTTCAATCATCTAAAGTGAAGAAAAACATAGACTGGCTTCTCTCCTCAGTGTCAAACCACAGGTCCTCTGTCCTGTAATGAAAGGAACCTCGATAACAGCTGTTAAGAAGACACTCTCACACTCGGAAGCTCTCTTGGTGGGAACTAGTCAACATCCAAGGCGGAGGGAAGTCACTGCTTTTTTTAAATAAGAGTGGGACAAATAACAGCAATGGTCAAATGCAACTAAAATCTGCAGGTGTTTCTCCTCTTCCTCAAGTAAGTATAGTAAGCAGGCAAGGATATAGTTGGTTGCCAGTTTATTAAATACGGAGACATTTAACAGTTGCAGTTCCTCTAGTGGCCACTTGAGGCTGGCTCTGAAAGTGAGTCAATCCCTATAGAGTCCCATTTTAAAATGCCCAACTTTACAGCTCTGAAAAGCATATTTACATCCTGGTACAATAAACAGTTTTGACCTGTATGGAGAGCTTCCTGCTTCTTAATTTCATAACAACTCTTAAGTGACGTGATTTTTTTTCTTTTAAGATTGACTGATAGGTGTAATGTAAATCCTAAAAATGAATGAAACAGACTGGCATTTATACAGTGCTTTATTCTCTACACTACCTCTACCTCTCATAGCAAATTTTGAATCACCATTTAACCTGAAATGTATGTTTTTGCATTGTGGGAGGAGTACTGGAGGAAACCATGCAGAAAGGCCCCAGCTGGGTTCGAAACAGGAACCTTCTTTCTGTGAAGTGACCACTGCCCCACCGTGCCAAAAATTTGTGCACAAGTTCATGGTGCACACCTGAATATTTATGTGCTCGGGTCATTCCTTGTCTTTTAACAGTGCACCTTTCAAAACATCAGTACAAAGGCACAATGTCAAGGTACTCATTTGTGTCTTTTAGAAGATAATTGCTGTTTTGAGCAAAGACAAGAAAGCACCTTGTCCTGGAAATGCTAGGGGTGGGGGTGGGATGTTCCAGGTGTTGTCACGGTGTGGGGACTGTGTTCACATAGTCACATTATGGGGTCATGTCTACCTCATAGGGTAAAAAGAAATGAACACATGTTTTAGGGTTAGGGTAAGATTAGGGTAAGGGTTATAATTAAGCAAGAAGTTTAAATTAGAGTAAATTTCCAAGAAATGAAGTGATTGAACTGCTGTGTCACCCAAAAGGCCAAAAGTTTCAGTGTTGTGCATTTATTTGTGTTGTGTTTCAGATGTAAACGAGTGTCGGCAGTACACGTGTCCACCACGGCGGACATGCAAGAACACTTTTGGCAGCTTCATATGTGTGTGCAAGCAGGGCTTTGTGATGGGGACACAGGAGGGCTCCAAGAAATGTCGAGGTAAAAACATGAACCCTTAATATTCAGTACATCCTCAGTGTTGCAGAGCGTCAAGTGTGTGTGTAATTCACAGAATTGTGGTGCCTTTTTGTACTTGAATGGCAGGGTATGCTCACATATTGAGAAAATCTGAAATATGGCGAGAGAGCAATGCCGATATAACATTTCCCACCAAAGTGAAAACAGGAGTGATAAGAATTTTTTAAGAATTCATTCAAATTTGTTCCATGTCAGCTCCATAAATGACTAAATGGATCACAGCACATCTCCACATGTTCTCCTCATCTGCGTTAATTGGCAGAAAGAGGGATCATGTGAAGATGTGCTTTGGCAGCAGAGAACCCAGAGACCATGTTTATTTGATGAGCACTCATAGCTCACCCACTCAGCTGTGGGTTCACCCACAAGCTGTTTTTGTTTTCATCTGTGTGATGAACACTGCAAAATCATCTCTTGTGCAGGTTTCGAGCAGCCAGTCCCAAAAGCCTTTCCTCTCTCCTTACTGATCAATATAACAAGTGTTAAGGAACTGTTTAGCAAACCTTCATCAAGTTCCCACTGAATAAACTATCATTCCCTTCTCTTCTTTTTCAAAGATAAGGACGAATGTTTAACTGGGTCTCACCAGTGCAGCCGCCACGCTCAGTGCTTCAACAACGATGGTTCCTACACCTGTCGGTGTTTGAAGGGATACTTCGGCAATGGGCGCACCTGCCGGCCCAGGAGAGCCCCACAGTCCAAGGCTCTCGCGTACTTCAACTACAAACTCAGCAAAAGGACCAGACTCCTGCCATCGCCATCTTAGCGCAACTTTCTGCAAACTACGTGTGTCAAATAACATAAGGAGTAATTTAATAAGCAAAAACAATACAAAACAAAAACAAAAACGCAACTGTAAAAATAGGCGGGAACACTTTCAGCCAAGTTATTTGTTTTGTTAAGAATTTTCAGCTCAGCTGGAAATCTTGTTGCATTTTCTGTTTTTTGTTTTGTTTTATTTATTCCTAGTCAGGCAAAAACTTGAAATGTTCACAGCGCCATCAGTTGCCTGTTTAGTGTCGAGTGGACAAACTCTTCATGTAACAAGTGCACTGCAGTAGGACCACACTGCGTATACTTTATATTATGCTTGAGCCCAAATGAACAGCAGGAGAGTTTACTGCCGTGACTCGTCTCAGAACCACACACTGTTTTTGCGTGTTGAATCGACTTTGTCCAACGCAGTGCTGCAAAAATAATTATTATATTGCCTGTGCATCATTAGTAATTTATTAGTTGGAGGGGTTTTTTTCATGTTAATGTAAATTTTCCTCATGAAAAAAGCAGTTTTGTAAAGCTTCAGAATTTGTTAATAAAAGGCTGACCTCTGGTGGATAGATAAGGGAAGATGCTGGATCTGTCCCACCTTCACTCTGAACTCTGAAGAATGCTGGTGAAACGAAATGCTGTGAAAGGATGTGGACTTTGTAAGTCTACCATGTGATTATGGGTTACAACGATGCTATTTTTTTTTTTTAATTTCTAATTAAACTCTGTCTAAACAGATGGCACAAATGTGATGCACTCACTTTGGAAGCAGCTAAAGCACAGACTGATGTTTTCATACCTCACTGTTTATCTTCTGCCCTCTCCCTCTGTTATGCCACAGGGAATGTTTTTCAGACCTACTAAGTCACACGCAGGGCAGACTACCACACAGCAAGAGAGCACAGACAGGTCAGACCAACCAAATACCAGGAATCCTTGTCTGTCAGCAGCTGTCTGGAAACCTCTTCCTGCTTTCAGAGAGAACAAGAATGGAAATTGAAGTTTGTTTTTGATGTTTTTCTCAGGTCAATTTCAAGTTTCCTTCCGAATGATTAAGATCATGACCCGGGGAGGGGGGAGGGGATTGCAATACTTTAGGTTATTAACTGGAATGATAGGAGATAGTGTTGTGTCAGGGCCCTGGGTTGTAGTCCCAGAGGCTTTGATGCTCACAGGGAGTCGGGTTTGTAGTGAGAACAAGCAGCTGCTGCCTGCTGAAGGGCCCTGCCACTGACCCTATTCATCCCAACAGCAGGTGTCACATCGGGTCCCCGCCTCACCCTCGCGCGCATACATTCACACATGTGCCCTGCATGCACACACGTACGCCCATGTGCAAAATCACAGAGCTTTGTGTGCATTTACGCACACACAGATGAGTGTGTGTGAGAGTGAGGGGGGACCTGGAACTACTTACAGAGAACAAAGGGGGAAATCAGGAAAAAAATGCAGCCTCTTAGAATAAATCTCACCACAATGCTGAGAAAAATCCCCAACCTCACCCCCAGAAACGCAAGAAAAACCTGGTTTCTCTCTTTCAAAGCACTCAAAAGTGTCTTACAAAAGCAGAAATAGAAAACATTTTAGATAAAAGGATCCAGGCCCCTTTCTGAAAAGGACCTCACACCAAGTTGTGTGTAATTCCTACCAGAAACTGGTTTATTTACCAAAAAATAATAAGATTTAATGCCAAGGCACTTAGGCTACAAATAAAGGACAACAAGTAGTGGGTACACTGAAGGGGGTGAAGGAAGGAGAGAGAGAGAAAAAAAAGGAGAATGACGCCTGGGTGGAAATTTTCCCTTTTCTTGTGCTTGTTATTTTCTGGTCCTCTGTTTACACGACACACAAGATTTCTCATGGAGGAGTAGCAAAAGGGGAGCAGTGGTGCTAGAGCCATGCAGAATGACCTCGGCAAAATAAAAGACAACAATAAACATGTCAGAGGAATTTGGACGTCTGCAGTGACACAAGCTCTCACAACAAGGCCATGGCAATTTCATGAATCAAAGAGCTGCTGCCTCGGCTTACCTTGATATAAAGCAAAATCAACATTTATCCTGAGAAAGTGAGCAGTGATGCTGACAAGTGCATAGAGCCAATGACAATACATTAACAGAGATGCAAGGAACAACCATGCCACCCAAGTTGCTGAAAGGCCGCGCTTTCAAACACCACCACTGAACTGTAAAACCACTAAAAACCCCCTGTCCTTCCCCATACTGTCCTTTTCACTTTCGTTTGAAACAAGCCAGTGTTTTCCTCCCCGTGCTCCATCGGCGGAGGCTTTTCCACAGCTATTTCTCGTATTATGTTCCGATTGGACCCATCTCCTCTGACACACACTCCCCGTAAGGAAGAACACAGAGAAGTGTTTCCATGAATGAATTAAAATTCTAAATGTTGACCAGTCCCGCTCAGGGGAAATGAGCACAAAGCTTGAACCCTTGGCGTAAAATTATAAATCTTGTTAGGAAGACATTTTCTAATGCTTGCCTCTGCCTACAAAATCTGCCCTAGAGTGGAGAGAGTGTGACAGCAATCTCCCCAGGTTTCTTTTATGAATCTGACTGAAATGAGCTGAACTAAATAAATAGTGGCTCCGTTGCTGTGTAGTTTGGTGTATGCATGAATTTTTAAAAAAAGAGAGAGAGAGAGAGAGAGAGAGAGAGAAGAAATGAACGACTCTCATTTGTTTCACTTTGCAAATAAAAGTCACATCACATCAGCCTGACTAACCCACTTAACCCAATTTTGACACCGGGATAATTAAAGCTTCCTGTTATCTTAAAGGCAGCAGTGTCCTCTCAGTCACTTTTAAATCACATTATGTGGAGTAAATACTCTCCACTGCCTGACCCCAGAAGGAAAAAAGCCCATGTGCACTCGTGCTTTCTTGTAATTCCCATTCATACTAACGCAGTCCTGATGAACGCTCTGCTATGTGGTGGGTAGCGTGCATGTGTGCGTGTATGTGTGTGAGGCTGAAGGAAAACCTGATGTGGAAATATCCCCAGGACCTCAAATGTCTTAAAAGTTAACTCCCAGGCACCCTTCATTCTGTACACACCCACACTTCCTCTTTCTTTGAAATGGAAGGAGCTGTAGTGTAACAGTGACCCTAATTCATGTTTCAAATCCACATGATGACTTTGAACTCAGTTTTAAGAAAACAGAGAGTTGGCCTTTCCTCCCCTTTCTTCTGTCAGCTCCCATTCTCTCCACAGTGTACATACAAGAACTGAAACAGCCACATCATAACATGAAAGCAGAGGCTCAACCTGACCGGAATTCACTGTGCCTAAATCATTCTTAATATGAGAGCAGCCTTGTTCGGAGGATTATCCTCGGTAGAACAGGAAAGATTTCCAGCTAATCTATATTGGAATGCCCACTCCAGAGAAGGTGAAGGGAAGTGGTTGGGACCAAAGGTTTCTCTTGGAAACCAACACACAGGGCAGCATCCAGGGCCCTGCTATGGAAGGCAATATACACTGCTCAAAAAAATAAAGGGAACACTTAAACAACACAATATAACTCCAAGTAAATCAAACTTCTGTGAAATCAAACTGTCCACTTAGGAAGCAACACTGATTGACAATCAATTTCACGTGTTGTTGTGCAAATGGAATAGAGAACAGGTGGAAATTATTGGCAATTAGCAAGACACACTCAATAAAGGAGTGGTTCTGCAGGTGGGGACTACAGGCCACTTCTCAGTACCTATGCTTTCTGGCTGATGTTTTGGTCACTTTTGAATGTTGGTGGTGCTTTCACACTCGTGGTAGCATGAGACGGACTCTACAACCCACACAAGTGGCTCAGGTAGTGCAGCTCATCCGGGATGGCACATCAATGCGAGCTGTGGCAAGAAGGTTTGCTGTGTCTGTCAGCGTAGTGTCCAGAGGCTGGAGGCACTACCAGGAGACAGGCCAGTACACCAGGAGACGTGGAGGAGGCCGTAGGAGGGCAACAACCCAGCAGCAGGACCACTACCTCCGCCTTTGTGCAAGGAGGAACAGGAGGAGCACTGCCAGAGTCCTGCAAAATGACCTCCAGCAGGCCACAAATGTGCATGTGTCTGCAGAAACGGTTAGAAACCGGCTCCATGAGGATGGTATGAGGGCCCGACATCCACAGATGGGGCTTGTACTCACAGCCCAACACCGTGCAGGATGCTTGGCATTTGCCAGAGAACACCAGGATTGGCAAATTCGCCACTGGCACCCTGTGTTCTTCACAGATGGAAGCAGGTTCACACTGAGCACATGTGACAGACGTGACAGAGTCTGGAGACGCCGTGGAGAGCGATCTGCTGCCTGCAACATCCTTCAGCATGACCAGTTTGGCAGTGGGTCAGTAATGGTGTGGGGTGGCATTTCTTTGGAGGGCCGCACAGCCCTCCATGTGCTTGCCAGAGGTAGCATGACTGCCATTAGGCACCGAGATGAGATCCTCAGACCCCTTGTGAGACCATATGCTGGTGCGGTTGGCCCTGGGTTCCTCCTAATGCAGGACAATGCTAGACCTCACGTGGCTGGAGTGTGTAAGCAGTTCCTGCAAGATGAAGGCATTAAAGCTATGGACTGGTCCGCCCGTTCCCCAGACCTGAATCCGATTGAGCACATCTGGGACATCATGTCTCGCTACATCCACCAATGTCACGTTGCACCACAGACTGTCCAGGAGTTGGTGGATGCTTCAGTCCAGGTCTGCGAGGAGATCCCTCAGGAGACCATCCACCACCTCATCAGGAGCATGCCCAGGCATTGTAGGGAGGTCATACAGGCACGTGGAGGCCACACACAATACTGAGCCTCATTTTGACTTGTTTTAAGGACATTACATCAAAGTTGGATCAGCCTGTAGTGTGTTTTTCCACTTTAATTTTGTGTGTGACTTCAAATTCAGGCCTCCATTGGTTAATAAATTTGATTTCCATTGATGATTTTTGTGTGATTTTGTTGTCAGCACATTCAACTTTGTAGAGAACAAAGTATTCATTGAGAATATTTCATTCATTCAGATCTAGGAAGTGTTATTTGAGTGTTCCTTTTATTTTTTTTTGAGCAGTGTATTTCTGTTTGTTTACAGCATGTGTATCCTCCAGCACACTCAGGGAAGAGGTTGTTTTGTTTTATTGCAGAAATGATTCCCCAATGAACAATTCTGACAATTGTTTCATTATTAATTGTTATTCATCAAGCAAACATTAGTTGGTTTTCATTGCTTATAGGATATAATTCATTGCTCAACTCTCTTTTGTGTCATTGTGATGGCACTGGGAATATATATATATATATATATATATATATATATATATATATATATATATATATATATATATAAGGTTATTTTTTTATTCATATATATGTTATTTTTTTAATCATATTCTCACAATCCGTAGACTACAACAAATAAGAACAGATTAATCAATGATTAAAATAAAGCCTTGGGGTGTCTCACATTTGCCATTCAAAGAAGGAGCCTTTGAAAGTTTTACTATATATTTTAGCTCAGTTCATACATAGACTGAATATACAAGGTGGACATAGCCACCACAGTGCCATCCATTGGTTTGTGAAATAGCATTGTAAAGCCTTGACTTTAACTTTATGGTCATGACAATCTTGTTTTTGGAGCCAGAAGCAATCATATTGCTTTTTGAAAAATATTTTGGGGGGCTTTTTAGCTTTTATAATGACAGTAAAGGTGGGAGAGACAGCGCAAGGGAAAGACACAACAAACAACCCAGGATGGATTTAAACCTGGACAGTTGCAATAGCCTTGCAGCAAATGGATCACCCACTCAACCTAGTGAGCTATATCAGTACCCAAGATGGACTGCTGCAGATCAGCTAACACTAGCTAGTTTGGTTAGCAGGCTGTAGCCATAGACTGTATGAGCGGATCATGCAGACACAGATACCTGATAAAAAATACTAAAAGAATACTCTCACTCAACCAAACTGGAGCACAGTCTTCTTAGGCATTCTGCAGGACAATTAATGACACAGCAAGTCATTTTAATTGTCTTATATTTAAATTAAAGATACCCCTAAAGAAACCAACACCAGAAGCATAGTTGAGAAATACAATTTTGATTCAGAACTGATTATATGCAGTGCAAATATGGTCAATTCAAACATATAATAATATGGGTGTGGCCAAAATGGTGTTTTCCATCTTTTATATACAGTCTATGATTTTAACGCAGGGGTCTAATGAGGTTAACTCATTTTTCAAACAACAAATTTGAGATGCTGGCACAGTGTTTGGTTAAATTTTTTTATCACATTTGGTTTTACATAGCAGATAAGATGTGCATGTCCTTCCAAAACTGATACATAACTGACAACAACACAAGGAAGAAAAGTGAAGGAAAAGTACGAAGGATGACAAGTCACAATCGCAATAGGTAATTATGATCCAGTTATGCAGTAATCCGCATTTTGTTAATGTTCTGTCAGTTTTTTATTTAGAGTTTATGGCCCTCATCTTATAGGTTTGCTTCACTCTCAACTACAAACCTCAGACAAACTGGTACATTTTTGGGTGGTAATATGTTGTGAGGGGCACAGACACAGATTCTGTAGATTTGGGGATGGCCTTTGAGTCTGAGAGAGCATTTTTCTGATTGCATGTGCACTAAATGTATGTGTGAAAAGAAAGTTCTGGCAAGCAGAGGGATGGGCACAGCTTTAATTAGTGCTGTACTGGAAGCCTGAACAGTGGAATGGTTGTGAGGAAGGCCACAACAGCTGCAGTGGCTGTTTGCTGGCTATTAAACAGAGCCCCCTACCCCCCATCCCTCTACCATGCTATCCATGCCCCTCCTCGTTTCCTGTGCTAGTTCAGGTGTCTGGGATAGCTAAGGAAGCTCTGTGTGGCATCCACCCAGACTTGCCGAGCTGGCAGCAGCCACTCTGTTGAGAAATGCATGAGGGGGTAGCTGGCAAGCCCGCTGCCTGGCAGGTTGTCCCAGTGGGGAATCACTCAGTGAGAGCAGACTGCAGCCAATTCCCTGTCAGTGGCCAATGATCTCACAAGGGCAGAAGTTGGGGAGCATAGATGTAGACACAGAGACAGACTCTAGTCATGCTGTGTAATACCTTCCCATTCATTGTGCTTGCAATGACCCCACCCTGCCCATGGGGACACGCTCTAAATTTTCAGAGTTGAATTGGGAAATTAAAACAGTGTGTTCAGCTAAGAACTTCAATGGATGGAAATTATTTTATTACTGCAGTGCTCAAATTGCATGTTTGTGTACTTGATTTGATGTCCAAATTAACTGTTTTGACAAGCAAAACCAGAGCACAGAACAGGGTGCTCTCTGTGTTTACACTATTTAGATGCACACAGCCCATTTTTGACATCCCATTAACTGATGTCCTGTCCATCTTTTCACAATTTAAAAGAACTGCATGTTGCTCAATAAGTTTCCCCATTTCCTGCTCCATTTCTAAACCCATACAAATGAGACCAAACCTCAATGTCCACTTAAGCTAAACTTGAGGTTGAACTGGCAAACCCCAAAAACCTCACCTCAACCTGACCGCACAGCAACCGCTGCTGGCAGTCTGTCTGAGATGTTATAAACGATCGCTTGAGATATTGTTTTACTTTAGGCTTTGCTCTGTCTATTTTGGCATCAAAGAAATCAACAGTGGCCTCCATTTTAGCTCCATGAATTACTGGCAAACCATTTCAGTTTAAAAGGCTTCTTAAAATAAAATAAAAAAAAGTATATTTTGACGGAAAAGTTCAAATAATTTGACGTGGAATGTTTCTTAAAGCCTGAGTTACAGTCTGATTTTCCATCCAAATGTACCAGTGTTTAGCTGTGAGTCAGGTGCTGCCAAGTGACTCTCAAAGGTGCCTTTGAGTCAACTGTTTGGGACATGGTAACTCTTTGTAGTACAACACTGACATCTCATGGATTAGAAGAGGATGTGCAGCCATACGTACCCCCAGACAGATATGCCAAGTCGTTTTATGTTGCGAGGTAAAGACCATACAATTCAGAGAAAGCTCTGACAATCAAAACGACCCCCTATGAGCAAGCACTTGGCGACCCTACAGTAATACAGAGAATATATTTGTGACAGCACAATTAGAAAAAGATTGAACAAGACAAAGCCTCTTCTCCCTAAAAAGACCATGGCAGCAGGCCCTAGGTTTGCAAAGTTGGCCATAATACACAGCATGTCAGCATAAACACCTCATACTAGCTGTCAAGCATGGTGATGGAGGGGTGATGTTTTGGGTTTGTTTTCCAGTCTCAGGACCCTTTGCAGTCTTTCAGTCAACAAAGAACTCTATACCAAAGTATTCTACAGTCAAATGTGAGGCCAGGGAATCATGCGACAGGACAATGATCAGGGTGTTGCGGTGATCCAGTCAAAGTCCAGACCTCAGCCTGAGTAAATTGCTGTGGTGGGACCTTAAGTGAGCTGTGCATAAATAAATGCCCACAAACTTCAATGAACTGAAGCAACACTGTGAATAAGAATAGGCCAAAATCCCTTCACAATCATGTGAGAGGCTGACAAAGTCATATAGAAAACAATAACTTCAAGTTATTGCTGCTAAAGGTGCTTCTGCAAGTCACTGAAACATGAACGTACTTGGTTTTTCACAGGAATGCACAGCCCTGTGAAAACTTTATTTTTCATATGACTGCAATGAAAAGCAATATTAAAGCTGATAAGTGACTGCAGATGACTTCTTTGTACTTTGGTTTTTAATAATAACGCTTTATTTTTTCCTATATTTCATGTTTTTCAAGAATAATAATAATACTTTTGTTTTACTGAGGTTTTGTTTTTGGTTTTTTGTGCATAGTTTTTTTTTGTCATTAACAGATCCACTGATGCAAGACCTCATATATATATATATATATATATATATATATATATATAAACTTGTTTCTTTCAACAAAGATTGTAACTTTGTACATTTTAACTATAAACCTTTTCAAAGTTTAGTGGCAAACTGGACCTGTCTGGCTCACACAACTTGTCTTTTTTTTATATACCTATAAATATCTTTTACACAACTCCAAATCTGCTTTAAATGGTCTCTCACTTGTTCTAGGCAGAGTTGACAGTTACAATGTTCATATCATTTGATGTTTACTGTTTTACAGTAGTGTTGATTAAACTGGTGATACAACAGTCTCACTAGAAATTAACCAATCATATCACACTCCTCAACAGAAGATACAGTTTAAATAGAAAACTGAATGCAGAGAGACCCACAATCAAGCAGCAACTGAAGATGGCTTCAGTAAAGACCTGGCAGATCGTCTCAAGGAAGGAAACAGCATTTGGTTATGCCTTTGAGTTCTAGATTTCAAGCAATCATTGACTGCAAAGGAGTTTCATCCAAGTATTAAAAACATGTCTTATATTTAAAATTGTTTGTTTTTCCAATTAATTTTGAGCCTCTGTTTATAAAAATGATCATTAGGCCTAAACATTTAATGCAAAAGTTTTGGTACACCCCTTTTAACCACATGATTGTTTGATTTAAAATCCACTGTGTTGTGGTGCACAGTGGTGAAACTACTGTACTCTCATTAGTCAACAAATTATGGACCTAGCTGTGTGTTCATCCTTGTGGTGAGCGCGTAAGCATTTTGGATGCTGTGGCTAGAGAGTTGCACCTGAAGCTTGGACTTTGAGTTTCATCGACTCATTCCTGTTTCCTATAATATTTTGCTCAAGCTGATGTTTAATGATGATCAAAAATGGCACTCAAACCAGGAAACCAGGAAACAGTTACACTGTAACACTGTACATTCCTGCTGTTCTGTTACAGACCAGCAGGAATGCTGTACATCAAATGTCCAGCTCATGTCAGTACTCCGAAATGAGCTGTTAAACGGGGCTTCGTGTGATCAGGCTTTTGGCGAATCAGTTGGCCGGAAAGATTGGACACATCACGGGGCCTCATCATATCATCACTATCAATGAGTGAAAGAAAGGCAAACTAAATCTACAATGTGCCAAACACAGACAGCGAGCACACACGGGACTGACAACACATTGCAACAAGAACAAAAGGAAGACACCGAAGGCAATCTGGGGAATAGGAAACACAGGTGAACAGAATCAGACAATCAGAGAGGGAAGGGAAGTAGAAAAGGGCTCAAGACACAAGAGACTACTACCAAAATAAAACAGGACGTAAAAAAAAAGATACATGAATATGTGATACATGGCTTTTTTTTTAATGTAGCCACACTTTATGTGCTCGTGTTTTTGAGCGTCAACTGGAACATCTGAAAAGTTATGTTTACTGACCATGCTTTACCACCAGGTGGTGCGCATAATCTACTTTTAGATTAACTTCTCCGCACTGCAGCATCCACCTCCGTTTATAAGATACTTTCAGATTAATTGATCACGAAAAGAGTCCGTGCATACATAAATGGATCCACAAAAAAAGGAGTTTAAAGCTCTTTATCTGGTCTCATATTCACTTGTCTTGCATTGGTTTATTTATTGGTCTATTTAGTGATTTGTATTGTTCATCTAATAATAAACAAGTTCTGTGTCAAAGATAAACAGGGATCTTGACAGGTGAATCAAGAAAATCAGTTTTCTATTTTTAACTGGGCAAATAAAGTAACACAGATGTATAGTAAATCTGGCTTAGTGCTTTTATTCAAAAGCAATGCTCATGTTCATTTTTTAACCTTTTTTGTGGCTCTGCTGTTTAAATCATCAGGTAAGCTTTAATCTGATCCAATTAAAAATAGAAAATGATGATGTAACTGACAAAGTGTGTATACCATATTAAAGATTTATTGTGGCTTCATAAAGCACAGGTCAAAGAAAAGTGTTTCAGCTAATGCTGGTAGAAACTGTCACACTGGTGTCCTATAGGAAAACTGTTGTGAATGCCCCCTAACCCCCAAGGGTAAGTCAAGCTTTTAAACTGATGGTGGTGGAGAGAGAAAATAGGAGGTGCACTTAGCCAGCTGAACATGACACCTCAAAACAGCCTCTGTGAGTTTATTCAGGAATGAACTAAATGAAAGTTGAGATGGAGGTTTATATAATAATATATTGCTAAGCAATTTCTTTCTATAAAGCTCTGATTAAATTCAAGTCCAAATATAATTTATCATGCGTATTTAACATAGATATCCACATGTGTCCTGGTCACATGACAGCTGCAACCACAGGGATCAATTAAAAATTGGTGACATCATCTCAGTGTCTGGGTGTGGTTTCCTTCCCAAGGTGCAAATGAAGAGTGAATTCCCAAGCTGGCTGTGTGTATACTTTAGTTTATTTATGGCTCCTTCACCTAATGTAGTTTGAGTTTCCAGTGTCATTCATCTTTGTAAGTAGTCCTGAAATCTTGTTGACAATTTAAGTTACAATAAGGTGGCAACATTCACTTCATATGCTTTCACAATACTGGAGAAGATGAAAGGCTGCCTCATGACCCACTCACTTAGACAAGCTCAGCACATACATCTCGGACTGACTGTTAACAGCAAGCCATATTTTTGAAGGATAGCTGCATTAAAGAATTCTCCAAATGGTGCCAACACGTCAAACGCAGTCAGAAAAAAAAACTTAAGTGATCCCAAGCACACAGCCAGGGGATAAAACCAACCGTGTTTGCACTCACCTGT
Source organism: Pterophyllum scalare (assembly GCA_024447675.2). Classification (NCBI taxonomy): domain Eukaryota; kingdom Metazoa; phylum Chordata; class Actinopteri; order Cichliformes; family Cichlidae; genus Pterophyllum; species Pterophyllum scalare. Next base: position 73,704 of record JAMQGT020014930.1, on the reverse strand, counting down.
GACTCAAACCGGCCACAGCCTTTATCATGCATACATTTAAGCCTTAATAAAATTTAAATAGACGTTTTATGAAAATTCACCAAAGATACAAAAACTCTGTAAAATGCTGTAAACATGCTAAATGCCCAGTGTTAGAATTTGAGAACTGATTGTTGTTTGGACTCAGCCTCAGTCCATCATTCAAAGAACTGCAGTTCTTGGCATTGGCTCTAATTTTCAGCTGCAGAGTCTGCCACTTCCACTAAACACAAAGCTGAGTGAAATGTACTAGACAAGGTGAAAAATGGGTACCAGATCAAAAGAAATAGTTTATGGAATATTTCAGATGCGCTGCCATTACCATCACTGGGAGGTTAAAATGTATATTGTCAAGTAATTAAGTTTAAAAAAAATGTTGATGCTGGAAATATCTGAGGACTCATAATCGCCACTGTACAGGTAATCTTAGCATGTGTAAAATAAGATACTCTGCCCAGATGCCTTCAACATTTGCTCAGTCCTAAATTAAACTACTTTTGTGTGTCTTACATGTGATCCATTTGGCATTAAATGGATTTAACAGAATCTCACTACCCATTTACAGCACTCCTCTTTACTCTTTGACATTTGACCTCATATCTCTTTGTGGTTTTATCCACTAGCGTAATCATTTCTGCCGTGAACAATCAGTCATCATCTTTGTTTGAAGAGCAGTCTATTTTTTGCCCTGCAGATCTGTCTTCAGAGGCCAAACCAGGAAGAGGTGATGTCATGATGGCTATCGCTCACAGTGCTCCAGTCAGTTCCAGATGTACCGACCTCCTCCTCTCCTGAGGTATGACCTCAGTGCGAGTGTTCACATGGAACATCTGCTTGATGATCTGGCTGGAAAGAATCAGGTTTGATATGACACAAGACTTAACACTGGAGACAGGTTTATTGTTTTACTGGAAATTACTGGATTAAATCAGTTAAAGGTTTGTATGTGTCATTGTATCATAAATGTGCACTAACGGATGACTACTCTCATATTTTTGTGACTATTTTACCCTTGAAAAAATATATTTTTTTGTTTCAGAAAGTGTGAAAATCCCTTTGGCATGAGGATCTTACAAATAGCTCTTTTTTACTCTTTCATAGTAAAGCTAATAAATGGGTGTTGGGTTAATTAAACAGTTTCATCCAGGCATACTTCCTCTTACTGGAAACAATGTTATTTGGCCACTTCAGCAATCCATCCATCTAGTCTCAATCCATGATCTTCCTCTTATCTGAAGTTGGGTCACAGTGGCAGCAGGATAGGCAGGGTATTTCAGACATCCTTCTCCCTAGTAATACTTTTAAGTTTCTCCCGGGGTATCCTGAGGCGTTCTGAGGCCAGATGAGATATATAATCTCTCGTTCAAGCTGTGGGTCTACCACGGGCGCTCCTCCCACTTGGGAGTGCCAGGAAAACCTCCAAAGGGAGGCGCACGGGAGGCACCCTAACCAGATGCCCAAACCACCTCAAAAGACAAAGAAGCAGCGCTCTACTCCAAAATCCCTCTGGATCTCCAAGAAACACACAAACAAAAGGTGAAAAAATGAAACAGGTAAGTACTGGAGATGACAGCCAGAAAGATAAGAAAATTACAGGAAGCAAAAGCAGGTGATCAAACAAAGACAAGAGGAGAACACAGGACTCTCTCTCTCTCTCTCTCTCTCTCTCTCTCTCTCTCTCTCTCTCCCATATATATATATATATATATATATATATATATATATATATATATATATATATGTATGCAGCTAAAATCTAACAAAAACTATGGGGACGATGACAGGAGCAATCAAAACACATTCTAAGCTGCTGTGGTCAGAGAAATCATAACAAAACTTATAGAAACAAAAATTGGCCAACAACACAGACAGCAGATTTAGGAGCAAATCATACATCCTTCATTCTGCAACTTGACTTTTTGGGAGGTAATTTTTACCTCTCTATAAGATTAAAATTTTCTATATTAGTGGCTCATGGGTCTGTTCCACCTCATTTTACTGCCTCTTGATAGAAAAAACTGACAGAAATTCATCAGTTGACATTTCAGTTAGCAGGTACCAGAAAGCCATTGCTGAGCACAGAATGATCTTCAGCAATACAAAATGTCAAATAAATTCAGTCCAAACACCCTGGAAAGGTGTGTAAATCCATTTAGATCTAAGCCAGAATATGCACCCAGGCAGTTTAGTATCTCAAAATGAACTTGACTGTCATGTCTTTCCAAATAGATAGAAAATTTATACATTTTACCATAAAACACACACGATTAGTGCACAAATGACCAAACTCCTGAAAGGGTAGTGAGGGACATCTGGCCAACATACAGGTGCACAACAATGTGCCCAGCCCCAAACAAACTTTTGTCAGCAGTCGGGTGAAGTTCAGCATGTCACCACCCTGTTGTGCAAAATGTGCTGCATTTGACAACTGTGCTACCAGGGGTTAACTGCCCTAGCTAACAAGTGACTGTGACAGCTGCTGTCAGACTCTGACACTTCTACTCAATAAACCAGGGCAGACCACCCTCCAGACTTAGCTCAGGGAATCTCTTTGTCGTGGGTGAACAAAATTGGATGTGTGTGTGAGCATGAGGGGTGGGGGTTACAAGGAACAGTGTCATTTTACACTGTGGGTTTAGATTAGAATTACAGCATTGTCTGATGAGAGGACCAAAGAGAAAACCTCTAAAAGACCTCTGAGTGTCAGATGAGGTATATGTCTGCTGAGCATGCTCATCGAACAGACCTCAGGGCATGTTAAAGGACATCTTGACCTTAAAATGAAAAGCTAGCAGGGTTATGGGGAGTGCCGCCCTCTGATTGGTGCACCCTCTGTTTCTGTGCAGTGAAGGTAAGAGAGGTAAACTAAGTGCCCCTGGAGACAGCATTCAAATATTACCACCCTGGACATTATTTCTAGAAGGACTTGCAAAAAAGCTGCACCAGATGAGCCACCCGTTTGAAATGTGAGCTGGCCCGATGCGCTGCTGCCATGCCTCGCATTGCTGCAAAAAATTTGATGGGGCCTGCCAAGAGCCCTTGGATGGCAAAATGAATTTCATGTGTGAAGGAGTGTCATCTACACGCGTGTGCTCAATCATCATTAAGTGTTTCGACCGGCGCTAATTCATGGAAGTCTATGGAGCTAATGTTGTAATCAATCCTAACCCACGAATCCAGTCTTCCTTCGACTGGTTAGAGACAGGCAGCTCTCCAAGGTTTCTAAATGGCTCTGTGTGAACCCTGACCTAATACAGCCTACTACTAAGTGGTTTAAATGTTAATGTCCTGTCTACACATTTTACAGCCAGCATGTTGGCCTTGTAGCTCTTGTCCTGTTTTGGCCTGAAGTAGCAGATGAGTATTTGACTATTTCAAGAGCAGGAGCTCTTCTTTTAGACCCCTGTGATTTCTGCATCGGACAATAGAAATGAGAAAGACAAATTTAATTTAAGCATTAAATGTGTGTAGTAAAACAATGCAATTGTAAAGGTCCACTTACTATCTTTTTGAAGCTTTTAATCTAAATAAACAGGAACTTAAATCTTGCTATTGTTGCAGTTGTGCATCTAAAGAAATGTGCATTGAGGCAGATTTTGAATGACCAGATTTAATGTGTTTATTGTGTGTTGTTTATATCTTTCTCCAGTTTTGTTTTTTCTATTGCACGTGTCTCCAGTGAATGTCCCCACTTCTGTTACTTTACTTTTTCTTAAGTTTCTTCCCTTTCTTCTCATCAAATTGTTGACTGGCTGAGGTATGCCAGATTACACCAGAACTGGACTTGGCAGCAGGGCTTATGGAGTAATGAATCCCACATTTGACATTTTTGGTTCAAGTCGTCATCAGTATGTATGGAGGAGGTCAGGAGTGAGTGTCTACAGCCATCTGTAAAACACAGTGGAGGCTGTGTCATGGTTTGGGGCTGCATCTCAGCCAGTGGTGTTGGTGATTCTTGTCAAAATTGATAGAATTATGAATGCAGAAACGAACCAGATTTTGATCCACCATGCAACATTATCGAGAAAGTATCTGATTGGCAAGATTCTTCATTTTTCAGCATGACAATGATCCCAAACACACTGCCAATGCAGTAAAATAATACCTGGATAGAAAAACACACCATGGAACACTATTGCTGCATTTCCATTAGTACCTACTCAGCACGGCTCGACTCAACTCGGCATGGTTTCTAGGCATTTCCATTAGTACCTGGTACCAGGTACTTTTTTAGTACCCACTCAGCCGGGGTTCCAAGCAATCCGAGGCAATCCGAAAATGTCACATTGAAGAACAGCATGCCACTGATTGGCCAGGGAGTGTCGTCACTAGCTGAGTCATGAGAGCAACTCCTTCACCAGAATCAACTGTGCCATTTTTAAAACCCGACAGCAAGGAAATGGAGGCACACAAACCACTGGGAGGCTCGGCTGACTGCCCAGACCGACGGTTTGCAGCGGTAGTTTTGCAACAAGAGAGCCATCTGAAACATGCACACAGCACACATATTTTAATACTTAACAATGATAACCTTCATCCATTAAAACATTGTATGGGGGACTTATGCATGATGACCATAGTAAACTGGCATTAGCTACGTTAACTTGCTTCTGTCTATCTCATCCATTGTTGTGTTGTGTTTTGAGTCACATACAAATTACGTCAAGAGACTACTGCCCACATTGCTATATCGACTCCACCCACATTGAGATGGTACTCAATTGCAATGGAAACAAAACAAGACTGCACTGAGTCGTGCCGAATCGAGTCGACCCGCACTGAGTAGATACTAATGGAAACGGGGCATATCATGGTTGGCCTCCCCAGAGTCCAAACCTTAACTTTATTGAAGCAGTGTGGGATCATCTTGACAGAGAACAGAACAAAAGGCAGCAAAGATCCAAAGAAGAGCTTTGAATTTCCTTCGGGAAGCCTCAAAAACTATTCCTGAAGACTACCTAAAGAAATTAGAAGAAAGCTGCCTCAGAGAGTTCAGGCTGTGTTGAAGAATAAAGGTGGTCACACCAAATACTGACTTTCAAGTTTGTTAGAATTTTACAAATGTTTTTGCATTAGATGCTGTATTTCCATATATGTTTCCATGTTTCAATAAAACACTGCACCTCTTTCCCATTTTCCTAGCAAAATATAAAGAAATGAGCGGACGCTCAAGACGTCCACACAGTAGTGTAGCTTTTAACTTACTAAATCTCCCTGTCTAAAGAATCACATGCAGCACATTCATTTCACTAGGTGGTAGATGTCTTCTCATAATGCCAAAAAGTTTATTTAGGTAAATAAGTATAGACTATAGGCTGTATGCCAGTGCAACAGACATAGATGAAAATGAAGTACTTCAGTGAAAGTTGCATTTTGCATTTGTCTTCCAGTGCCCTCTTCTCATTCATCAATATCTCTACTCTCCATCTGTGGTGCCTGACCTCAGAGGAGCTCACACTGGTAAACTCTCTTTCTCAGAGTCAATTAAAACAAAAGAAAACCTGACCATGACAATGCAGTGAATATTTCAAAACTCTTATCACCTTTGAGCCCCTTGAAGACCACCAGTGGAGGCTGGCAGGTCCATTATACCACAACAAAAGGCTGGTTCATTACCTTTGAAGTGGCCACTTTTCATGGCTCCAGACTTCTGTGAATAGAGATCAAGGTTAGCTACATTCTTACAATTTGTTTGATGTTTTCATCTGCATTTTAAACACAGTTATACTGAAATAAGAACATTCACGTGACTTCCATGAACATCTATAGCCTCCCCTGTCTGGTCATGGATTAGATTCACAGGATGGTTATCCATGCAGTTATATCTGATCTAGGGCTGAATTCACATGCATCACAATCAAGAGAACTGGGAGGGAGCTGGCCCCTCTGTTGCTCTTTACTCGTCTCCATCCATGGTTGGTGTCCTGCTGTGTGATGGCTCCACAATAGGAGTTGTAATCTAATTTAATCCATGCTGAGCTGTTACCACTACAGAGCCTGTGTAAGGACAGAAAACCACTCTTCTTGTTCAGAATATGTATGAGCACTATACATTTCATATGAAAAAAAGCAGAGGGAGCTGTAGCCATTACAGCATCTACTGTCATCATTACAATGATGAGGAACCCTCTGTATAAACATTTGGGTAGTTTCCTTGCCACTGATACAATAATAAGCACATAAGCAAGGTAAATAAGCAACGGTAATTGATTTTTATTTTTATTGCTCACATAATCTCATTTCCAGCAACTGCGTGAGTGAATTTGTATGACCTAAAATGCAATTTGCTTCATGTTAGCTGCCGCTTCAGAAATGCAAGCATTTGCATTTTGCTGTATAAAAAGAAGATGGCTGATACTCCTCTGCCAAATAATCAAATTTGCCAGCAAATCTTTTGAGCATCTGTTATTTATTTATTTGTTTTTGATTTTTTTTTTACTGTTTCTCCCAGTAGTTCCCAAACATGATTCTGGGGAGTAAAATTTTATTTATTTTATTTTTTTGGGGGGGGGTTAGATCACTGTATAGGCCTGTGACAAAGGGGACTGTACTTCTGGCAGTGTTCAAAAGGCCTTGACACATTCTAACTTTTGATATCTATATTACATTTATACACAATTTAATTGCACTGTCAAAAAATATTAATTAATATAAAGACAAATGTAGCCTATATATATATATATATATATATATATATATATATATATATACACACACACACACACACACATATAGGTCATTTGTCGCTTTTTTTTAGTATAGTTTGTCCAGGTGGACATTAATTTAGTAACATTATGCCAGGGGCTGCTTATATAACAATGACTAATATTTTATGAGGTGAGCTGTCATGTATAACAAAGTGGCACTGTTTCCCTCAGAAAGACTATGAAGCAATATACTCAAGTTCAAAGTGTGCTTCGCTTTTCACCAGAGAGCAAGCACCGGAGGAGCCTGCCCAGCATCCAGGTGTTAAAATCTGGATGTGTGTTGTGTGTGTATAAAAGTTAAATTACCGTAATTAGAATGTTACAGGTTAAATTATACTGTTCTAATGGGATAAAACGCCATGAAGCCCAATAGAGTCTGCATAAACTCAGCAGACATGAGGTCTAATGAATGTGCAGTTGTTGTCTGTGTGTGTGTGTGTGTGTGTGTGTTGGGGGTGAGGGGAATCCTCTCGCAAAAAGTTTTGAGACCCTTCCTCCTATCCCTACTCATCATCATCATCGATCCCCCCCCCCACCCGCGCTCACACTGTTTTCCCAGATTTATTCACGTGCGGCTCGCTCCCGCCTCACTCAGACATTCTGTCGCCAGCGCCGTGACGTCACCTGCGCCAGAAGCCTCCTCCGCTCTGAACGTTTCCCTCCGCCTGTCTTCTAGATAATCTAGTCCCCCACTCACCGCGGCGACCCTGAACTTGACTAATTAACTGGTAGAATACACAAAGCGCTATTATTGCAGTTTAAAAAAAAAATCTGAGCCCATTTTCTCTGCCAGCGTTAAAATTTATTAAAGTCCTCACCGGGACTATGTTTGAGCAAATTACTACATTGATAAGCCTGTGGTAGTCACCCTTTCTTAGATCTGTATACTATCTTTCCGCGTATCTGTAATAGTATCTACAAGATCTGAAAGACTTGCTTAAATTCTGCTTATCTTCCATGCAGAGATTGCGCTATCTCCTTTTGTGACTTCTTCACATCTGATCAGATTCTGAATATTTTTGATTGCGGCTCAAGCACATGTATGGACAGATTTGGCTCGGTGGTGTGCATGAAACAGCAGCTGCTGTCCTGCACGAAGGCAATGTTTACATGTATCATCGTGCAATATTAATGTGTGGCTTTGAAAAACTGGGAGAAGGGATTAGTCCTTCGGTGGGGAAAGCATGCATCAGGTCTGAGGAGCTGGGACGGTGACATGTATAAGCATGTTCCTGTGCTTACCGTGCTCTTGGACACTTTTGTTCTCCTGGAAGACCTGTACTTATCATGTCACAATCAAAGCAAGAGGGGTACTGAGAGGCAGGATTTAAGTTCAGGAGTTCACAGATAAACCACAGAGAGGTCTATCACTTAAAAAAAAAAGAACCAACTCATAATAATAGTGGCTTGAACAAAAATGAGCGCAGGTGACCCTGAAAATAATAAGCGGAGGAAAATGGATGGATGCATGGATGGAGGATTGAAGACGTGTTTGGAGAGGGGATGATTATGTAGAAATGTCTCCAAATTCTCCCCCTCCTGATTTAAAGTGATGCCTGTTCTATCTGGGGAGACGAAATATAGTGTGGAAAAGATTAACTTATTGTGTCATTGCTTTTTGCAAAGCATGCAGAAAACGTTCATTTCCTTTAATCTTGGGAGCCTCTTTTCTCCTCAACTCCCCAAACGGCATTTTCACCTCACTTAACAGACACATTCGCACCTATAAAGAAGACTTCTCAGCAGTCCTCCACTGCTGAGAATCTCTTCGAAATTAGTGTGAAGACCGCAGTGTTTCGATACTGATAATTCACTTCCACGCAGTGAATGATGAGGTTAGATGTGCAAAAAAAAGAAAAAAAAAAAGGACCCTTGTTGCCGGTGGGGTAGCATCTCGTGGCGGCGTGATACTGGCGCTCGGGAGTGTGTGAGACGGCTCCGCGACTCGCTGACGCCAGGCCGAGCAGACCCAAAGTCAGGCGGAGAGCGCACGCAAGAGCAGCCACCGACACGGGGAAACGGAAAGCTGCAGAGAAAGAAAAGGTAAGCTAAAGTTTTTCCACCCCTTCATAACAGTTAATGAAAGCTACATTTGACTGTTCTCCTTTTTCGCTCGTCACGGTCTGCATGGCTTTGTTTTTAAGGAAGTAGATCCCAGCGGTTATCAGCTCATCACTGTCAGTTGGCAGCTTCAAACTTTTTTTTCCTCCTTTTGCGTACACGTTATCAGACGGTAGTAGGAAATTTAGCCGCAAAGTTGTAAATGTCTTGTAAAAAAATTAATTGGGGGGGAGGGAGGGGTGGACTATCTTAATGAATTTGGCAGCAAAAGTTTCACCAGAAATTGTAGGAGTGAAGATTCTCGTCACCAAAATTAAACTCCAATAATTACCCTTAAAGCGTTCACCAGGACGAGCTCTTATTTAACAATGTAATCAATTTTCAGCTGGGAATTATAATGATTCTGCTATTTTTTAAACTACCGGGTTTTTGGTTTGTGAACATGCATGATGTGGATAAATGGGTCGCCTTCCTGTGTCATACGTTTTTATCTTGCTTCATCAATGAATTGTTTACTTTGTAAAACAAAAAATGTGAAAAAAATGGCCACCCGTCGCCTGTTTTTTTTTTTTTAGCTTGTTCTGTCTAGAAATTACTTTATGGTGACATTAAACAGAAAAGCAGCAAAGCTTTGCATTTTGATAAGCAAGAAACTGAGCATTTAGGAAGCTTTTTCCCTTGATAAATGACTGATTTGACTTGAAAAGCAGTTATCAAAACTGATTGAGTTGGTCACATAATCCTCTGATTTAAAGTGTCACGTACTTCTAAAATGTCCATATTTAGATGCCACTAAACCGTTTCAGTCTGTAATCAATAATGAAGTATTAAAACTTGTAATTTTTAACTTTTTAACAAAAAAAATTGTATTGTTGTTGGTGTTTATTGTGGCTATGCAGCTGGTGCACTTGTGTGCTGCAGAGGACATATGTCCCCATGTGTTGATGAATTTTGTCTGTGTAAGAGTGCATGTGAGGGAGGATTGCAGAGAGGCAGAGACCTACAACTAGAGCTGGGTCTCTTGACATTATTGAAGATGACATATCAGATTACTCAAAGGACAGGAATTTGTCCTTGTCCGTGATCGCATTCTCTGTATGTTGTGCTTGAACTTCTGTTTAAACCAGCGTTGTTTTTTTTTCTGTAGCTTTAAAATGAGCTGGGAGTCTTTTGAATGTGAATGCAGAAGTCATTATCAGAGGCCTCTATGAGCCTAATCTCTCCCTCCGTGAAAACAGCATGAGATTTTATATCATCCATCCATCCATCTATCCATCTACTATAGCAGCTGCCGATAACTATTCAACTGCAAGGTCTGAATACATTGCAGCTTTGCTATATGAGAGAAAGTTAAACCAATATCCACTCTTTAGTTAACAGGTTTAGATGAGCATATTGATTTCATAGGGTAAACAGATGAAGAAAGTAATCATTAGATTAAACACAGGCCTCACGTCAGGTGAGCGTCCACCCTAACACAACACAAACCCAAGGCTGAGTGCCAAGCATGTTCAAAATAGCAGCTTGAAAACCCATGTGTTTGCTAGTTATGTCTGTAGTGGAGTGTCTGGGACATAAAGGATCTGATCCCAGTTCAGCTTCTCCAGAGTCTGAACCATACTGATGCTTCTTGTGCAGGTTTCTGGTGTTCTCTGTATCAGACTTGGAAGGATGCTGAGCTGTGGATGTGTTGAAGAGTTTTAGGAGCCCCTCGGGTCAATGTCATGTCTAGTCAGCAAGGCCAGCACCTCATATGTAACTGTGGTTACTAAAGGCTTTGCTATTACACTGTTGTATTGATTGGTTCTAGCTTAATACTGAAGGCTGCTCAGTTATGGCAAAAATTTGTCAGTTATTTCTCCAGTTGCCCATAGTTCATTTATAAAGCGTGTCATTTTAACGGTGGATGCCCTTGAACTTTAGTTGTCATCAGCTGAAAAAAAACTGAAAAATGTGACCTGAACTAAAGCTGCCTTTAATGGAGCAAATTTGGTCTTTTAGTGAACAACAAAAGTAAAGAGAGTGGGTCTGAAAGTCAAACTGTGAGTGCAGCACAATCATTGCATTATCATGATTGACTTGTTTTAAGTATTGTTGGAAGTCAAAATTGTAATTAAAATTTGATAAATTGCACATCACTCCTTAATACTTTTTACAGCCAACTGAAGTACTTATTAGGGAGCCTGGAAAAACAAACTGAAGCAGCTGATGCTTCAGGTAATGGTATATTGCAGCAGATATATTGCTTCATATGTTAGCCAACAAATATCAAGGAAGTGCAGTAAATAAATACCAAAGATATACTGCCTTTGAAAGTGTGGTCACCAGAGGAAAACATACAGGTTTATTTTAATAAAAAATATAAAATGTCCTTCTTGGGTTTTGTTTTTTAGTTTTTCCCTTTGAATTCTTTAACAAAAAAATCAAATTTATCCTCTTCCAAAATGGGCTTTTATTGCTAAGTGCCAACAGATGTGAAAAGCCGAACACTTGCATTAATTCTCAGGTCCAATTTGCCATCATCAGTGCATGTCTGTGTAGTCACTGATCAGTAGGTAGTTTGTAGTTGTTAGGCCCAGCGGCATACAATGCATACTATTTGGCTGTGTAGGTGTAGCTTTTTCTACCACTCCTGTTCAGAGGAGGTGGAGAGAGAGACAGCAGGAGTTTTACTTTCCATTTCCAGCATGAAGAAAAAGTAACTTGGCCTCTATTAGCTGGAGAGAAACTTTACTTAATTAACATAACAGTCTAAAACATCTTTAAAATAATTTTTGTTTTGTAAATGATAAGGTTTTCAAGAAAGAGCTTTCAACAAAAACTAATACCAGTAAATGAGATGGCCTCTAAACTGACACAATCCCGTGAAAATTGACAGCTTTTTTTTGTAGTTCGGTCAACAGTCCAAATCTCAGATATTCACTTTGCAATTATATAAAACGGAGAAATTTAATAAATCTGCCTGTTTCCAAAACTGGAACCAGAGATTGTTTGTGATTTTTGATTTAAAAAGGACAAAGATAAAGGATTTTCTGAAGTATTTGAAAGATGTTGTTAGTACTAATGTTGATTTCTCAAAAGGACGTGTTAAAAATGACAGATGTTCTCCTGTTTTAAAAGTTATTTTCTTAAACTATTTTCTTGAGCTCTATTGTTAGAATTTGTATTTGTAAAACAGCCTGTAGTGCATCCTTGTAGTGTCACGATTCGTACAGTAATGCCCCTTGAAGGCTCTTTATGTTGAAGTGCTGGCTGAAGAGACCAGATATGTGAGTGTTCTCCATCTCTCCTCCTCCCAAACACTCAGCCTGTCTTAGCTCTCTGGCTTCACCATTACTCTCACTTACTTTCTTTCCTTCTGTCTATGCATCCCCCCTTTCTTCCTCTCGCTTTATCTATCACTCTCTTCTTTCCTGCACTCCTCAGTTTATAGCCAGTGACTCCATTGAGCGGGGGTTAATGGAGGCCCTATCCAGGACCTTGCTGATAAATAATGTAGCTTCTTTATAATGCTCCATCCCCAGGGAGGGTCCAGAGAGCATCATTACTGCCTCCTCATCCTACACAGCCTAGGCCTAAATTGATTAACAGACACTGGAGTAGTGCAAAATGATCCATGGGGCTAGTGTAGTGGCTAACAGCTCGCACCAGGTGGGTCAAAGCCTCCGCCTGTCAGTGTCGCATGATCCCACAATGTGCTCCCATTAGCCTCAGTTTCTGTCCGGTGGGCTAACTGATTGCCATAACAAGCTACCACTAACGAGTAGTGAGAGAGAATTGCTTGGACTCAGCTATAGGGAATGGTTTTTATGGAGCTGCGTCATATTCACAAATGGAGCTGCTGGGTTATCCAAGTATGGCTTATTTTACACAACAGTGGTAGTACAAATTCTAAGTTCTACAGTTTTACTGCTGTTTACACTCATTGCTGCCATCTTGAATTGCAAAATCAGGGTTAGTGTGACTTCTTCAATTTTCCAAGTGGGAAGTTTGACTTGAGGAGGCATTCCAGCTAAAAATTCTGACTGTGATCTCAGGATTTCCAGCTTTCCACAAATCAGAGTCTGGTATCGGTGGCAGGGCAGAGGGCATGGGGTGCGCGCCTGCTTGCTAATTGCAGTGATAGTGAGGAGTTCCGATGGAGGCAATACTGCCTCCACATCTTCCTGTAGTGTATTGCAGTTACAAAGTCACGTACGTGGTTTTAGAATATGATGCGTTCACATTAAAATTCCACGTTGACTAATTTTTGTAGTCGACATCATTGATTATGTCGACGAATCATTGCAGCCCTACTGTTAAGTCCACTGGTTACCAGGATTTTACTCTTTATTGAAAGACCTGGGAAAACATGGCACACTGAGCATTTTATTAGAGCTGGAAGAATCTGGCTTGTTTTTAACTACCAATGTGGAAAAGTTGAGCAATTGTCACAGCCTTGGCATCAGTGGTGGCGTCTGTTCCACAAAAACTTAACATAACCATAGCCATAACTCAACAATGATGTGATCTAGGATGTTCAAATTCACATCATAGATGCATCTACTTATAATAGCTGGGGACTTTAATCATGCCAATCTGAAAACTGTGATGCCAAGACTCCACCAGTTTATTGATTTCCCGACCAGAGGAAACAATACCTTGGACCAAGTCTATTGTAACATACCAGAGTGTTACAAAGGGACCCCCTCCTCCCACCTTGGCCAGTCCAACCACATCAGCCTGCTTCTAACTCCTGCATACACACCACTCATTGCAAGAGTGAAGCCGTCAGGCCACACCATCAGGGTCTGGCCAGAAGGAGCTATGGACAGACTACAGGACTGCTTTGAGGACACTGATTGGGAAGTTTTTAAATGGACTGCCACTCACAATAACCACACAAACCTCAAAACCTACACCTCATCCATACTGAATTACATCACCTTCTGCATGGACAGTGTGACCAAACAAAGGACAGTACAGACACTCCCCAACCATAAGCCATGGGTGAATGGTGCTGTTATCAGTCTGCTGAGAGCCCGAGATGCTGCTTTCCACTCAGGTGATGGTGAGGCCTACAGAACAGCTAGGTCCAAACTAAGGAAACGCATCAGGGAAGCGAAGCACTGCTATAAGAAGCGCATCAAGGAGCACTTCAACAGTGCTGACTCCCGACGCATGTGGCAGGACATCAAAAACATCACCGGCTACAAAAGCACCCACACCAGCTCCACCCACTCCATCCTCCCAGATGAGCTGAACCGCTTCTTTGCCAGGTTTGATTGTGCTGACAATTTACAAAACATGCAGGAACAGCAGGGCCCCTCACCACTGGTGCTGAGCCCCCATGAGGTGAGACAGACCCTGCAGCACATCAACCCCAAAAAGGCTACTGGACCTGATGGAGTACCAGAACGGGTTCTGAAGCACTGTGTAGGGGAGCTGACAGCAGTGCTCACAGATCTGTTTAACATCTCCCTGGAGCAGGCCTCCATCCCCACGTGCCTCAAGTCAGCAGTAATCATCCCTGTGCCAAAACAATCAGCCATCAGGTCTCTCAGTGACTTTCGGCCAGTGGCCCTCACACCGGTGGTGATGAAGTGCTTTGAGTGACTCATCCTGGGTCACTTGAAGAACAGTATCCACCCTTCCTTGGACCAGGACCAGTTTGTTTACAGGGCAAACAGGTAAACCAAGGACGCTGTGTCACTGGCCCTCCACTCTGCCCTGACCCACCTAGACCAGCAAGATAGCTATGTGCGGATGCTGTTCATTGATTATATCTGGGTCCTGGACTTCCTCACCAGCAGACCACAGACTGTGCGCATGGGGGAGCGGGTCTCCTCCAGCATCACCCTGAACACCGGCGCACCACAGAGCGCCGGTGTTCAAATACCACATCCCTATTCATCCTGTTTACATGTGTATATTTTTATTTATATTTTAATCTTTTCAAATTTTTATTTGTATTTCTATTTTGTATTATTATGTCGGCACCTGGAGGATTGTGCCAACTAAATTTCAGTGTTTTGTGCAATGAAAATAAAGATATCTTTATCTTATTGTATCTTACTAAAAAAATCTCGGACGACTTTGAATCTCAGCTCCCTTGACCTAAAGGTAAAGGTTGGAGGTCAAGTTTTCTGAAAATCTTCTAATAATTCAGAATGTTCAAATCCACAACATAGATGCATACTGTTCAAGCTAGACCCTTCAAACTTCACACAATTGTTCACTGAATTAACTATAACAGCACTTTGACACCCCCCATCCCTTTCTCCCTTCCCCCACTGTGAATCCGAAACAGTCAAGCGTTGACACCCACTCAGGGGTCCTCTTGGTTTTTTGGGGTTTTTTTTTTTAGGCTGAAGGTGCATTTGAACTGGGAAACAGAAACAGAGTGAGTTCTTAGATGAGATCTTCATTATAATATCAGTGACATACCTGTAAAATTTTATTTGTCCACAGCACACATACCAACCAAATTACTCAACACAACCTATGTTGTAGTTTCTGGTACAGTAGGGGTTTCCAGAACCATGCAAAACCACACACAAGACAAAAACAATGCTAGCAATGCTGTTGTTGCAGGAGGTAAATATTTTTGAGATGTGTTGGTAAAGTTGGTTCAAAGAAAGGCTGTTATGTCATGCAGGCATCCTAGCCTGTACATAGATAGAGGAAGAGGGGCACATTGGCGCCTTTTTATTTTGACTTCCTCACAGTGCCATATCAGGGCCTTTAAATAAGCATGTGGTCAGGCTAGCAGACAGATGTTATTGAATGTCAGGGCTGGAAATATCTAAGAGACATGGCCTCCAGCTGTAGCTGAATGACAGCACAGGATTGTTAGGTCTGCTCCAGATGTTGCTGTGTAAAGCTTTCTGGAATCTTCCATCTGAAATGGATTAAATTTGGTCTTTGTGCAGCTAGTCCTGAACGTGTGCTGATAGTGCTGGTTGTTACTGAGAGGTTATCAAAGAAGCTCTGTGGCTGGATGTTGATCAGATTGACTTCTTATATGTCTGGGTGGTGACCCTGACAGAAATAAGATGATGTTGATGTTTGCCTTTTGAACAGTGTGTGCTGTTTTTATGCTGCACCCTCAGCTCTCGAGTACATGTTTTGTTTTTTTAAATGTGCTAAGTCAGCTTTGCATCCGACACTGACAAGGCCACCATGGAGATATAGTGTATGTCAGCTTTTAGAGATTTCTAATTTATACTGATACTGATGAGTTTATGCAGAAAACAACAGCAGCCAGTCACTAACAACAGAGGATGACTTGTACTTTTTTGGGACCAAGAGAAATGTCATAGCTTCAAGGTATGAAATAAACAAAATACCAAAGACAAGTGTCAGAAGTCTAGTTATATTTACATTCTTGTTTATTTGATGTTCGATTCACAAAAATGTGTAGACATTTGTTTTTAAAAAAAGCAAAACAATGTTTTCTTTTTTTCTAGCTTGTATTGGTGGTTTGATTATATACAAATCAAAGTTTATATGTTTTCCCTTGATAATGTAATTATTTACCTTCAATAAGTCACTAGTTAATGTAGGGTACAGTAAGTCTGCATTATGAAAAAACAGGGCAATTGATGATGTCACCTTCATCTCATTTTGTAAGCAAAACAGTTATTTGAATAAGTAAATGTAAATAAATCTTATTAGTGTTATCAAGAATTTGTTAGTTGAAGTCCTAGTTTATTTTTTAAATTGCAGTTAATTTACATTTTTATTGTCTTTTTAATTTCATTTAAAATATTTTAAATTTTGTTTCATTTAGTCTGCAGATTGAATTTGCTTCTTTCAGTTTACTTTTTTTTGGTTTGAAAATGTTCAGTTTCAGTGTTATTTCTAGTGTTTTTAATTGTTTTAATTATGGATCTGTGTGATTTGTTGATTATACATTGAAATATTGCTGTAATCAGCACCAGAAACACTTGGTTTAATTAATTTAAAAAAATAGTTATTAATGCACAATGATCATTACCTGTTGGCTCAGATGTTATGGTGCCACCTGCCTTTAGCAGCAGTAGCTCTGACAGACTGTTGTGCCCCCTCTCTGTGAGAGGAAGTTGTAAATGAGCAGGGTGTAAAGTAAGCAGATGACAGATGTTTGAACCAGCGTCGTTCTGTAATTCTTTAATGTACAAACTGTGCAGTTGTATGTCAGCCATGTCAGGGTAAACTAACATGTAACCATGAAGTCAAAAGCATGAGTAACCACATTCAGCATAGGCGTGTGGATGCTTGCGTGCAAAGGAGGAGGGCTACTGAGGCTAGTCCTGCTAACATTAGCCACACTCAGCACACTAATCTAACCTTTTGTGTGTGGAAAGTTTTGCAAAGTGGTGCACATTTCATCTACATTAAACACAATTTGGTTATTAAGAAATGTGATTAATGGTTTCATAGATCTTAGTATTTATAACTCTTAAATACACATGCAATATTTGGTTAACAACATACATGAAATTATACTCAGTTTTGAATTCTTGCAGTGTTTTCTGCAGTTTAGATTAGATTTTTTTTTCTTCGCCTGTTTGAACAACTAGTAAAGCAGGAATTTCCTCAGTTATAATGTGGGTGGTATTCGTCAGGGGAAAAGTTGAAGAAATACAGAATAGGTATTGCAATATACTATTACATATAAATACATTTACAAAAACCTTATATTCCAAAGCCTCCTGATGCCTGTTGTGTTATCAAAGTTAACCAGCTTGACCAAGAATAAAACTAAGGTATTGTAAGTACACAATATCAATTAATTTAGTCAGATTTTAATTTTAATTACCTAAAAATGTTTTTCACACCTAGTTTTAGTTTTAAGTTGACTATAACAGCTTTTAAGGCAGCATGATAGAAGTCCAGCAACTTCAGTAAGAAGCAAGGCTACACCCCAAGGATTTTTGGACCCAGCCTTAACAGTTGCACTACAATGGAAAGATGTTCATGGTGAGAGAGCCAGAAAATGAAGATAAAAGTCAGCGATGGTCACTTCAGGAAATAGTTCCCCCCCCCATCCTGCACCTGTGGAAAAATCTGCAAGTCTCAGCAAGAGTGACATCACTGCTGTTCAAGCGATGACACATAAGAAGATAAAACTCCACAGCTTGTTTCCTGTTTCTGTTAAGGTGGCGACTCTCCTGTCACTATTAAGATATAGTTTTTCCTACCCATATGTCACCTCCTTTGAATGGTTGTAGCTCCATCTCACTTTTTAGATGAGCCAATTATATTTAAGCTAATTATAGTTGCAACTTGCAGCTTTCCAGTCAGTGTGGTTGGCAGTAGTAAGTGTCCAGGGCCTCCACAACACACACACACGTTGTAAATAGCACCTGTTCACATCAAACTTCCCTGCCCAGATGCCATTATGAGGTAGCTTACACAGGCAGTAGCTGACAAAGATAGAAATCACTATTCATCCCATAATCTGAAGGGCCAGGAATAACTACAGAGCAGCCTTAATGATGTATTTGTTCCTGCTCGTAGGAAATCCAATATACTGCAGGCTTTACTGTCAAAGAGCGATGCACACTCACCCATGATCGGTTACAGATAAACGCTGGTGGATTCCTGACACGCTGTTTATGTAATTCAGGGATTGCATCTGAACATTCATCTGCAGCCAAACCTCAACCATAACTCTGTTTTATCTGCCTAATCGCATTCAGGCATAACTTGAAAAGGTGGAACGAGGAGTGCTTAATGTGCTCTTGTTTTCCCTTTTAAAAGACAGAATGTGTGTACCTTCTGGCTACTGAATTGCTCCTGTGGGACCCCATTGAATAGGCACATTTATCCTGGTGTTTGCATGCACTTCCTTTTTATTGTCCTACACATTGCCAGATTCCTGCCTAAAACCAGTGTGTGTTTGGTTGGTGGTTTGAAGCTTTTTTTGATCGTTTGCCTCAGCAGGTTGCTCATTAGCGGTTTCCTTCCTCTGAAATCTGAAATACAGCCTTTTTAATCTCATATGCAGGGTTATCAAGCACAGTATTACCTAACGAGTTGTGTGTTCATGTAAGAGATTTAAAAAAAAAATATTTGCACTACTGTTCTGCCTATGCTATGATTCAATACATTTAATCTTCTCAGAAAATTAAACTGAGAAACAAAATTGTTTTTAATCCAGAGGAAGCAATTCTAAAATCTTTGATCACATTGATGTGAAATGTATCAATATGTTGCCATATTGCACTTTCACAGTCCAAAACATTTGTTGAACAAGGACAGCACATAATAATGGACATCTATATAAAATATTAACACGTAGAAAAGCAACAAAACACACAAAATACAAACAATACAATATATGTTTGTTTTTTTAAAAATGCATCTACATTGCATGACGCAGCTGTTGTCGGAGTTGCACACTTTTGGTAAAGTTCTTGACTAAATTTGACCTTCACACTAGTTTGGAAAAGTTTTTTTTTTTTTTAATTGATCCATCTAATCAGAAAATTAACTGGCAGTAATTTAAAAAATTTGATTATTTTTTTTTATTTATATCTCAGGCTAATCTATCAGAACCCGCTGGTTTTTACTTCTTAAATATATAGATATTCTTTCTTATATGCCATGTTCCATGGCAGCCTCTTTCTGTGGGTTATGCAGGCAGTATGTGAAGTCTTTTGTTGTAAATGACATCAGTAATTGGTGGTAATGTGACAAGACATACGGGCAGGAAGCAATCAGAATGTCTGGTTAGGGCTGATGTTCAGAGTATGGGTGTCCTGTGACTCTCCTGCCCTTTTCCCAGAAGCCATGAGTGATATGACCAGACCAGCTGTATGGGTGAAATCAACGCTTGCTTCATCACAGATTATACGGGCAGCTCTGTTAGTGTAGTGGAAGAAAAGAAAGGGGACTCATGTTCATGTTGTGTAGTTCATGTGCTGCAGCTTGTGAGAGAGGCAGTGAGATGCATATCTTTTAATGAAGGACGTTAACTTACGCAGATTCCTTTTTCTTTTCTTCTAGTGATCTTATCTTGCATCTTGGAAGCCAAGGATTATCACCTAAGAAAACAACATTTAAACCTTTGTGTTCAAAGACTGGACGTGTCCTTCCACTGGTTACACTTCTTTTTGGAGAGAGGAGGAGGGCGGCTTGGACAACATGAATGTCACTTCGCTCTTCTCCTTCACCAGCCCAGCAGTGAAACGGCTCCTTGGCTGGAAGCAGGGAGACGAGGAAGAGAAATGGGCAGAAAAGGCAGTGGATGCTCTGGTTAAGAAACTGAAAAAGAAGAAGGGAGCTATGGAGGAGCTGGAGCGGGCTCTCAGCTGCCCGGGCCAACCCAGTAACTGTGTGACAATCCCTCGCTCACTGGATGGACGGCTGCAGGTGTCTCACAGAAAAGGCCTGCCACACGTCATCTATTGTCGGGTGTGGCGCTGGCCTGACCTGCAGTCCCACCACGAGCTGAAGGCATTGGAATGCTGCGAGTACCCTTTTGGCTCCAAACAGAAGGATGTGTGCATCAACCCCTACCACTACAAACGAGTGGACAGTCCAGGTGAGCGATATCCCGAGGTAACTGGGGCTGCATACATCCACACTGACCTTAATATTTGTATAAGCCCTGCAGACTCATTAACAGTGTTATAATGAAATTCATATTAAGATTATTTTTATTTTCTGTATTTTCCTTTACTATAACCAGTTCTGTAGATTTTATTTTTTTATCTTGTTTGTTATCCTGCTATCTGGCAAATTTTTGTCACCAACCAAAATATCCACACTTCTTATTTACACAATGCAAGAAATTTCACTTTAGAAGGAGATTTTTTTTTTTGTAAAGTTAAAAAGTATTAGAGCTAATCCTATAATCAAAAAACAATTAAAATAATATATTACAAAGGAAAAAAAAAATCATGTCTCTCAAAAAATAAGCTTGGGCTAATCTCTTTATACAAGTTTTTGTACTGACCCAGCTTGAGTTATTTCCTTTGGCAGGTTTACTCCCTGCTTTGGGATTCTACCTATGAAAATAAATGCAAGCCGGCCTTTTACTAAACACAAAATGAAGGCCAGCTGACAAGATAAAAACAGCTGTGTGTAGGGTGCTAAGTGTGTGTGGTGGTGGGAGTGTGTATGTAGCAGGAAATTCCATCTGGTGGAGAATAAGGGCTTTGTTTTGGGCATGCTCAGTACTGGAGGCCTTTCTTTTTTTGAACACATGCAGACACACTCTCACACTTGCATTATGTTACAAAAATTAGGACACACACACGACTGCAGGCAGTTTCTCTGAGGATAGTTGGAACAGGAAGACGCTCACCCTCTTACAATAGGAGGAAAGAGTTGTTGGCTGCCTTACACACGTTTTGTTTTAGCAGCGGATGGAAGACAGGGCTGAGGTGATTCAACCCCACAACACCTGTCTATCCACACTACACCACCACCACCACACACAGGCACCTCCTGCACACACACCCTATTTTTCCTCTATTAACACCACCCACCTACACAAACACATCCTGTTAATAGCCCTTCAACATTCTACATAAAAGCACAGCTGTCTGACTGCTCCACAAATAGCCTGTAAAATAAACATTTATTTATTTATTGATGTGTTAGCCTATTGCAGCACATATAGGCTACCTGCAGGAATACAGACAGCATTGTGAGCCCCATCTAACATTTCACCACCAGCTTTATTTATCTGCACAGGTATTTATAGACACAAGTGGAGTGTATCTCTGTGGTTTCTACTGCACCTGAACAGTTTTCAGCCAGGATATTTACCCCAAGTGATGAATTCCACAAGAACGACCGCCTCAGAGTGCAGAAACCTGAGAGTCTGGGCCAAATACTGCTGGCTAAAGACACTGACTGCCTGAAAGCTGACATTTGAAAAATGCAGCGACATCTGTGCTCAGAATGTTGAATCGTGGAAAGGGCCAGAAACAGATTTCTTTGTTGTGCTAGAATCTAATATCTTACTTCTTGAGTTCATATGTCTTTTTCTGCATGTATAGAACATCATATAATGTATAGATTGCTTAAAGTAATTAATTTATTACAAAGATGGATTGCAGTCCCAGTGATTGTGGTGTTATATAAATCACAGAACAGCCAAGTTGGTGAGAGAAAAGAAATTAAACAAGAATTTGATGTCCATGATCTAAAAACTGAAAACAAACAAAAAACAAGTTTGAACCACTGAAAATCTGATCTTGTGCATCACAGCCAAAGGAAGAACTTGTAAATATATTTTAACATAAGCATGTCATGTAAAAAAATTTACAAAATAAACAACAAAATAATTTGGTTGAGTTATTTTGAATGGACCTTCAGTGCCTAGAGTGAGCTCTGCTGTGGAAAACATGGAACCAAAATTTTCTTTTCCTCAACATGAAAATAGACAAGTAGCAGATTCAAGCAGAGTTGTGGTGTGAACTCCTAAGCTAATGTATGCTACTAGCCTACTGTTTTACATTAAATTTACTTTTTAAACTAACTGTTAAAAACAAACAGGAAAAAAAAAAAAATCCTTTAGCAACCCTGGCTCTAATAACGATGATGATGATCGCTCTGGAGACATTGGCCCTCATTTCCTTATGTGCATGGAAATGTTTTTACCCTGTACAAAAATAAAGTGTTCACAGAAAATTACATTAGATTTATGAAACATGCGCACCAGCCTATTTTTGTTCTTACCACCATGAGCACACCAGTAAATCAGATCGATTGTGAACCAGCAGGCCTGTGCAATCTGTATTTGAATCTGCAAAGTGCCACGCCTCATTTCACTACGTCAAGAAACATATTTACCTCCAGGCGAAATGGAGAAAGCTGTGGTGATTTAAGAGAGAAGCCTGCACCTTTTAAGGCAAGAAAGCAGGCAAAAGTCTGGCTGAAGAAACTAAAACAATAATGTATAAAGAGGAAGCCAGAAAATGTGCCGCTTTCCAAAGTGTTTCGATAAGAGTGACAACTGTTTTAAAATAAAATAAAAGAAACGCTGCCATTTCTGTACATTATTTCCCCTGAGACACTCAATGTGGATCATGGGTTTAAAAAAAAAAACATCAAAGACTACAAAGAAAAAGAAAAGAGGTGGAGGACAAGTAGCACGTGATCTGTCAGCCTGAGATGAAAAATGTACTGCAGTTTGGGGGGGGATTAGACTGAGACTGAAAAAGGAATCTGCAAAGAAATTGGACTCAGTGAGGAAAACAATGATCCAACAATGACAGAAGTAATTTAATTGAAAGATGAGAGAATTTATGATACGATCAAATAAGGAATGTGTTCAAATTCAAAGGATGACACCTACACTGTTCCCTTGAGTATTTCATATTTACAGTACCAGTCAAAAGTTTGGACACACTTACCCATTAATATGAATGGTTGAGTACATGCAATTTAATTCTTTGTTTATTGAATTATTAATTTTATTGTAATTCTGAGCATTTTATGGCTTAAGGTGTTTTAGAAAACTGTAAATGACCAAAAGACAGTAATGTTGCAGTCATTTTAGAAACTTTTGTTCAAATTTCCTAAGACAGTCAGGTCTTCTTTATTTGTACACATGGTCAGAGGCATTTCTGAATTGATTTGTGTTGGCTTGATCTATGCATACATTTGTGTTTATGAACTGTTAGTAAATGTGGCCCAATTACAATTTTATTATTATTTTTTTTACCTAAAATGTACCTACACGAGAGAACAGTTTTGACAGTCATTTTGTTACACTTATGCAAATACTGGTAACCTGTCCTGATGTACTAAAAGGAAGGCTGATACAAAGAGTACCACATAATTTCTAATGGTTGACAGATTATACATCTCATGGTTTAAATGATTGTATCATTTTCATCTGAAAAAGAGTACTCTTTGTACACTTTGGAAAATGTTTAATTGTGAATGACCCCTTAATGTGTTGGAAAATCTTGAAAATGGACCATGAAAGTCTTAAAAATTGCTTGAATTTGATCCTGGAAAATGTGTATGAACCCTGATAATGACTAATGATTAAATTGCAGAGTGGGGTATAAACACTGAGAGTGAAAAAAGGGAAGCCCCCAGCAGCCTAGGCCTATTGCAGTGTAACTGATCCAGCCCTAAGTATAAGCTTGATCAAAAAAGAAAGTTTTAAACCGAATCTTAAAAGTAGAGAGGGTGTCTGTCTCCAGAATCCAAACTGGGAACTGCTTCCACAGAAAAGGGGCCTCAAAACTGAAGGCTCTGCCTCCCATTCTACATTTAAATACCCTAGGAACCACAAGAAGTGCCTGTAGTCTGAGAGTGAAGTGCTCTATTGGGGCCATATGGAACTATGAGGTCTTTATAACCCAAGGTTTCCTACCTTCTTTATAGATGTAGCACATGATGGGCTAGCTGTGCAAAAACATGCAATTTGTAAGGAGTTTTTTTTTTTTAACTCATTGGTGGAGTCCAGTTGTACTTTACTCATTATTATCTCTCTTTCTACATATACACAGTGCTGCCGCCTGTCTTGGTACCGAGGAACAGCGAGTTTAATGCCAAGCATACAATGTTGCCCCGCTTTCGCAACCCCTTACAGCAGAATGAGCCACACATGCCCCAGAATGCCACCTTCCCAGAATCCTTTGGTCAGGCCAATACCTTGCCTTTCCCCCATTCACCTGGAAACAGTTACCCAAACTCACCTGGAAGTGGCAGCAGTGTTACCTTCCCTCATTCACCATCCAGCTCCGACCCTGGCAGTCCATTCCAGATGCCAGGTGATAACCTATAATTGCTATTTTTTTAGTTTTTTACTTTTCCTCCACAAAAACTCACTTTACTTTGTTGTGCTTCCTTCCTCATGCAGAGACACCCCCTCCTGCCTACATGCCCCCAGAGGAGCAGATGAGTCAGGATTGCCCCCAGCCAATGGACACCAACCTCATGGCTCCACCTTTGCCCCTGGAGAGTAACAACCGGGCAGGTAACCATGGCAGTTGCTATCTCACTTAAAAAAATACACACTGTTGCACTCACTTTTTCTTGTGATGTCACATCAAGCTGGATGCACCTGCTTGCCTTGATTTGCAAGTGTGCTAGTGCAAGATTTCTAGGAAGCGTGACTGGTTGTTCCTTTTTTCTTTTTTTTTTTTTGGTGTGCTTGTGGTCAAATGCAAATATACAAAGAGAGAGGAAAACTTCAGTGGGGTCACTATTCTATATCCTGTCAGTTTAAACGGTGTGTGGTCAAGGCATGCTAGTTTACAGTGGGCTTTGTCTGTGAGTGCAAGCCCAAGGGAAGCTCAAAGCCTCAGCAAATTAAGCCAGGCCTCAGAGTCGTTTTATGGGGGCTATAAAAGCTGTGGCTTATGTCATCTTTGCTGCTGGTAATGACTTAAAACTCGTTAACGATAAGGCTCACTAATTACCTCCAACTTTTAAGTCTAAAATGTGGTGCAATAATTGCTGTTATCTTGAATTTGTGTTTTGGACTTTATTGTACTAGACAGACAGCATCTGAGCACTGCATTCATAAACTCATGAGACTACACAGTGAACATGTATTGGATTCCAAAGCCTTCAGATTCTGTAGTTTTTGTAGTAATAATTCTATCAGTAATACAAAGACCTGTGATTATTGCTGAAAATAAGTTTTATGGTAGATGATGAGAGCTTTTAAACAAACCTTCAGGCTAGCCAAATATAGAGAGAGCAAAGGTAAACCGTAATATTTTACTGAAACTGTCTAAACATCCATCCAAGTTTACACATTGAATTTCTGGTTTAACTGTTTCAGATTTTGAAGGTGCAGAACATAAGTTATGCAGCATTTTATAAAGAATCGTAACCTTTCAGGTAGGGGACCACTGATTTGCCTAATTTAATTAAGCTATTGGCTATATGTTACTGACCCAGCATAATTAGCATTTATTCTCAAATTGGATTATACCAGAATTCAGTGGTTGAAAGACAAGTTACTTCCATCTGTAGTTATTTATATTTGGTATGTCTCTGTGCTGGGACCTCTCTATACTTAATGTGTATACATGGAAATTTGGAGGCACCAAGATGGTGTATATTAAACAGGAAATCAGTGACAGTTCACGAAAAGAAAGCTGGTGTTGAGGTGGGTTGTGAAGTGGCTTGCGCAGGCAGGCTAAAGAAACAAATAATGCGCCCTAAGTGATATTTTTCAGTTGGATGTGAAAAGTATCAGCTAATGTGGGCTGGACATGAGATCAGGTGATCTTCTGAGACCGAGCTTGATTTTGATGCCTACCTAAACAAATAATATGCTTTTTTAAAATTTCCTTTTCTTTTTACTGTTCAAAGATAAATTAGGGAGAGGCTGCACTTCTACTTTGCAGTTTTAAGACTTTTCCCCAAACTTTTGCTTTCCACCCCCACCAAATATTTTTACTTTTGCGTCATTGTGCACTTAAAGCTGAGCGATTCTGCCCATGCATGCTGACAGCTAAGCTGTTGAAAGTTTTGCTGGCAGTGGGAGTTTGGGGAGTTTTTCAGTCCTCTTCCACAAGCTGCATCCTGTACAGGGGAGCAGGTTTCTATTGTAGGCCAGTTCTGGGAAGGGGACAGACAAAACACACCTGCTAGCCAGTGCCACGCTACAGAGGAAGTTTGGGAGAAGTATGTGCTTAGATAAACATGATTTATTCCTCTTACAGAGAGGGTGAGGCCAAGCTGGCACCAGCTCACCCTGTGATACCAGGCACAGCGAGTATGCTCGTGCCCCGTCTATTGACTGCCTGCTCAATAAACACTGGCATGCAGACCACAGATGGTGTTGACGCTTTAGAATGCATCTGCATTGATTTTTTTGGTCAGAATAAATGTATAGAAATGCACATATTTATTTGAATTATGGTTATGGGCAACATGGGATAATTTGAATGAAAGAAGAGTGCAGAGGAATTTGATGAAATATTTGGTTTCCTGTCATCATTACTTAAAATGTGCCTTGAATGTGTGTATACTCTGCTCACTACAGTGACCTAACCTGTTTCCTGTGCAGATGTGCAGCCTGTGGCCTATGAGGAACCCAAGCACTGGTGCTCTATTGTTTACTACGAGCTCAACAATCGTGTTGGAGAGGCCTTCCAGGCTTCCTCCACCAGTGTGCTTGTCGATGGCTTCACAGATCCCTCCAACAACCGCAACCGATTCTGCCTCGGCCTGCTCTCCAACGTCAACCGCAACTCTACTATTGAGAACACCCGGCGGCACATCGGCAAAGGTACAACATGGAAAACCTGTCAGTGACTGTAATGAACCAATTGTCAGCTGATGAGACTAAATCAATTCATGTTGTCAGCAGGGACTGGGATCTTGAGTGAAACAGAACAACAAATTGACTAAACCTTATTGTGTATTGATTTCAGGATGACCGACCAGGATGGCTTCTTTCGTTAAACGTGACACATCCACACTAAATTCAGGGGGCCATCTCATAATACTCTCTTACTCTCTCTCAGGCGTCCATCTGTATTACGTTGGAGGGGAGGTGTATGCAGAATGTCTGAGTGACAGCAGTATCTTCGTCCAGAGTCGTAACTGTAACTACCACCACGGCTTCCATCCCACCACCGTGTGCAAGATTCCCAGCGGCTGCAGCCTGAAGATTTTCAATAACCAGGAGTTTGCTGAGCTGCTGGCACAGTCCGTCAACCATGGCTTTGAGGCAGTTTACGAGCTCACCAAGATGTGCACCATCCGCATGAGCTTTGTTAAGGTAGTCTGGTTTGAACTTTCCTTCTAAAGAAGTAAACATTAGTATTTACTGTTTTTGAACTACAGGTGTTTAGCACCTTTAAATTAGTTTTCACCTTTAAAAAAGGTTTATATGGTTACTGTTAGTGATACTGGTAAAACAAAAAATAGCAGTTGAATTACCCACTAAGCAGCCACAATATTTCGTTTACGTTTTTTTTTTGGTTTTTTGCAGGTTTATATAATTCCAGTTAACCATGAAACTAATGTACCTGCATCTCTATTTAGGCTTTTATGTTGGCAATATATCATTTTATGTAACATGTATAAATTTAATTCTCATAAAACTATGATAAACACCTGTTAGTCATTACTAATAATCTGTCATTTTAATTTCAGTTGGTGGTGTCTTTGACAGATAACAGCGGATCATATTACACCAGTTAATCCAAAGTTTAGCAGCACTGTGGTTTTAAAACTCTGTATTGGAGATTTAAAAACAAGGCACTTAAATATTTTTTAAGATGGAAAAGGATTTTTAAAGTTGAAAAACATGTATATATTATGTATACTGAAACAGTCCAAAAATACTTAGCAATTTCAAAGGATAAGGAAAATACTAACAAATCAAAGCTAAGAAAAGAAATCCTGTGTTTTCCTGTTTTGTTTTTTTTCAGGGCTGGGGAGCAGAGTACCACCGCCAAGACGTGACCAGCACACCCTGCTGGATTGAGATTCATCTGCATGGTCCCCTGCAGTGGTTGGATAAGGTGCTGACTCAGATGGGCTCTCCCCATAACCCTATATCCTCCGTCTCCTAGGCTTCACTGTGCTCAGCCCAGAGGCTGTCCATACCCCAGCATTTTGATTTAAGTAGCAAGAACAGGGACTGGCTGGTCCCAGACTGGTTTGTCTGTTAGTCACTGTTTGAAGTTTTGACTGAAACACAAACTGATCTGGGACCTTTGAGGTTGTGCTGGTTGTTAAATGAGTTTGTTCTCTACTTGAAGGATGTCTGAATTGGGCACATTTACAGACTGGGAGAGGAGTAAACAAGGTGAGCGTGATGCAACTGGAAGATACTTGATCTCTGTGACCAACTGTAATAATTAGACCATCACACTCATATTGATGCAAGTATCCTCTTTGATCTTGCTCCCACAACTTTTTTTCTTCATCTTTCTACTATTCTGACTCATAACTAGTTTGCATCTAACGATTCCCTCAGAAATCCAGATATACACACGTAGTCACAATAATTTTGGGACATTCCAGGTCGCCAAAATTGCAGTTGGCTGCTGTTTTCTGTCTGACTGTTGTCAGGTTGGCATGAAATGTGCTCATTAAATGTAAACAGCAGGAAAATTTTCATCTCCAGATATGTAAAGTGTGCCGGGTTGTCAAAATGTTTTTTCTTGGATTAATAAATGAGAACGGTTTAAAGTTTTATATATAACATCAACATAGAATCCACTATTACAAGTACTGAAGAATAATATGAGGACAAAATTAGGGCTGTTTGAGCATTTAGTGTAGGGTTTAGTGTGGGGCATGGCACTAAAAGGGCATTTCAAACAGTTTTAAGTATTGCTCATCTTGTGTTTCAAATGAATTTTAAGAAAAAGGATAGTGTTTAGATATATTCACTATTAGAATATGTGCTGTGCAGTCTGGTTTTGCAAAAGCCTAGTTTGGTTAGTGTAGTGTTGCACATTTAAGACTGGTAGCTGAACATGAAATGAAGCGGAGGCAAACTCCAAGTACAGCTGAGTTTGTCCCCTGCTGTGTACTCTGCAGCAGAATCAGATGTGCCATGCAGAGTCGCATTGAGGACATTAATATTTCAGTGACTGCGCCTCATCATCTTATTACATTGAGCAAAACGTGTTAAATGACTGTTATGGGAAAAAGTTGAGCATTCAGAATTTTAATTGTGACAGAGAAAAGGGCGTCAGCTGCTGACTTCCCCAAATTTTGTTTTTTAATAAAATGCAGATTTTTGCCATTCAATTCTTTTATGCTTTGAGAAATCCTGTTTGCAATAAAATGATTATACTCTTTACATTCTTTTTGTATTTTTGAACATTTTTCTGTTTTGTTTTGTCTGCACTTTCACATGTTGCCTCCTTGTTTTGGTTTTGTTTTCTCTCCCACTGTCTGTTTTGCTCAGTAAAACTCCCAGAAAAGCAGTTTTATTCCATGAATATCAAGTCTCTACTGGAAGAGTCAATAAATTTGTTTCATTACTTGCAATATTTCTGTCTCTTTCATGACCACTGTCTCAGCATGTTTGTCTTTGAGTGTCTCCGTTTAATTACAGGCCACCCATGCTAAGAAACTATGCATCATGTATTGTTGGGGACTTTTCGGACACAACTGCTCTGTGTGTGTGTGTGTGTGTGTGTGTGTGTGTGTGTGTGCTTATATTACTCATGTAGGGACATAAATATTTGTACGCTGTTTAAGTTTGGGGACAAACGGCAAATCTCATTTCACTTGGTTTATGGTAAGAGTTTATTCAAGTAGGAAATGAATGCAAGTCAGTGTAATGTCCTCTGAAGTGATGGAAACGCTCCTCTGTCTGCATGTGTGTGTGTGCGTGTGTGTATATTTGGAAGTAGACCTTCAATTATAGACGCACAATTACAAGAGGATCTGAATGCCAACTGCACCAGTGTTGAGCGTAATTGCATTTTCCAGTAAATTGCATGGAAATGCATAAAATCATGGCTTTCCCCCATTTTTTTTTGTTGTTTTTGTGACACATTGTGACAGCACTGTAACAACCTTCCAGGAAGGTCTTCTGGAAGTCACTGACTAGAGTGTGTGTGTAGTAGTTTAATTTGACTTTATGTGATGTGGGTGGCATGGTTGCAGTGCGGTTAGTACTGCCGCCTCCCACGACACTGCACGTTCTCATAGACCAGCATGTCAGGTGGAATAATCCAAGTGTTCGTCTACCTCAACTGCCACAGGCCTGCGGTGCCCTGAAAATCCACTAAAAGTTGGTCCCTGCCTTATGACTATGACATGCAGAGACAAGCCATTGTGTACAGAATTAACTTTAAATAATCACAACAAACTCCAATCTGATCAAAGCTGCAGCAGTGCCTGTGTGCTGGAACATCCTCATAAATGTCATTGTGTAAATTATTAATGCTATAACTTTTCAGGAAAGGCCAAAACTTGTTTTACACTGTAGACTTAAAAACAGAAGTGATATAATAAATTTTGTTTCTTTATTATACAATATATTTTTATAGATGGAGGGTATTTTCTCTTTAGTTCTTGTTTTATTGTTTTAATTCTCACTGGCACTCAATCTCCAGTCCAACTGTGTCCAAGTACTTAACAGATTTTAGTTGTTTTAAACCTTTTGTACCAGCCTCTTCAGTCCTTTAAGTAGATTATTACCAGTGAAATGATGATGAATTGGTGTTTGTAATCGTGAATTCAAACAGGAAAACATGTAATGTGTTGACTGTTTTCAGGTATGGTCCACTATTCTAGCTCCAGCAGCACAGTGCAGCATTTTAATGAGGTTCATTATGAATTCAGCTGTCTTTATAAAGCCCCAGGTTCTTTCCAGAATAAAACAATAAGCACAATCTTTGGAAAACTTTGAAAACAGTAAGAAACTGGAGTGTTTAACATTGTTAATCAAGACTTGTATGGAACAAAGCAATAAAAAGTTGAAAATAGAGGGACAAAAATATGAAAATCAAGATTTTATTTAAGAGTGGCACCATGGTGTAGTGGTTTACAGATTTGCCTAACACATTAAAGATCCCTGGTTTGATCATGGGAGAAGACACATTCATTCAGGGTTGCATCAAGGACTTTCTCTTCCTCCTTTCTGCTGTTCCCTTTATGGGGTGCAGCAGTTGATCTGCCTCCATCTCACCCTATCTCTAGCATCCTCGTCTGTCACACCAACCTGCTGCATGTCCTCTTCACTACATCCATGAACCTTCTCTGTGGTCTTCCTCTTTCTTCCTGCCTGGCAGCTCCATATTCAATGTTTGTCAAATTAATCCACTATTTCTTCTCTGCACATGTCCAAAACATCTCAGCCTTGCCTCCTAAATCAAACACGCAAAGCTACCTGCTGTAGTGACCCCTTATGAATAAGGGGGTAGCTATTAAGATTTTAATTAAAGACATAAATGACTGGGCAAACATCCACAGAGGGGGAGTCCCGCCAATCCTGAAGCAAACTGCTCCTGAGCCTGAGGCCACAGTACCTAAAGGCAAGATCCATACTGGCCATATTGGCTAATTTAAAAATTGCACTTGTGAAATCTAAAAACAAGCAACGACTACACGATATTGACAAAAGTATTTGCTCGTCTGCCTTCACGCATTTGAACTTAAATGACATCCCATTCTTAATCCAGTGATGTCGGCCCACCCTTTGCAGCTATAACAGCTTAAACTCTTCTGAGGTTTTCCTCAAAGTTTAGCGGTGCATTTATGGGAATTTTTGACCCTTCTTCCAGAAGTGCATTCATGAGGTCAGACACTGATGTTGGATGAGAAGGCCTGGCTCACAGACTCCGCTCTAATTCATACCAAAGGTGTTCGCCCAGGTTGAGGTCAGGACTCTGTGCAGGCCAGTCAAGTTGTTCTGCACCAAACTTGCTCATCCATGTCTTTATGGACCCTGATTTGTGCACTGGTATGCAGTCATGTAGGAACAGGAAGGGGTAATCCCCAAACTTTTCCCAAAATGTTTTGAGCATGAAATTGTCCAAACTGTCTTGGTATGCTGAAACATTAAGAGTGACTTTCACTGGAACTAAGGGGCCTAGCCTAACTCCTAAAAAAAACTACCCCATACCATAACCCACCCCTCCACCAAACTTTACACTTGGCACAATGCAGTCAGACAAGTACCGCTCTCCTGGAAACCACCAAACCCAGACCTCTGCACACTAGACATCTCAGCATCTGCTTAACCCACTCTGTCATTTAACGTGGCCTACCACTTCATGGCTGAGCTGCTGTTGTTCCCAGTTGCTTGCACTGTGTTATAATACCACTAAGAGCTGACTGTGGAATATTTAGTAGTGAAGAAATTTCACTACTGGACGTGTTAAACAGATTGGATCCTATCACGGTACCACACTGGAATTCACTGAGCTCCTGAGAGTGACCCATTCTTTCATAAAAGTTTCACAAATGTAGAAGCAGTGGGCATATCTAGGTTCTTAGTTTTATACAAATGTGATTGGAACATCTGAGTTCAATGATTTGGATGGGTGAGTGAATATTCTTCTGGTAATCACAACATACAGATTATTTCGGGGGAATTAATCCTGGAGGTGATGAGATATAAAAGTTAACGTATGCTTCCACCTGCTGGCTAAAGCTTTTAACTGCATATTTGAAATTTAATTTAACGAATTACATTTTTTATTTTATTATTTTTGTGAAAACGACTCGCATATTTAAACTTCCTTGATACAATTTATAGGGCTTTAGAAACTTTTTATTTTGTAAATAAACCGACGGAACTGCTGTGGTGGGCGGTGTCAGACGTCAACGGAAACGGAAGTGAATGAATGAAACGACGCTGACATGTAACCTGTAACCTCTCCATGCAGCTGGTACGAGGTCAGTGAGTCTAGCGTACACACTTTATGGATGTTTTGTCTAAACTGTTAACTACGTCTTTAACACTTGCATTTAAAGAGTACGTTACGTGATGACGTTAGATAAATAAACGTTAGCCTGACCGGCTGTAACTTTAACGGTGACGTTTGTAAGCACAGTGGGTTAAATTGCCTTGAACGCTGCATATTTGTGTGTCCTTTTAGACGGCTCACATTTGCCACACAATGAGAGGGTTTAGCTTCTCTGTCCTCCGCCACATCTCCTCATCCGGCGTACCCGCGCTCACTGGGACGTGCCGCCTTCACAGAGGGCTCTGCTTCACTGCTTCACGCCCTGGTTACCGGAGCATCATCCCGGCTCTCAGCTGCCAGCACAGGCGGAGTGAGAGCACAGCAGCCAGCCAGCACATACAGGACCTGAGTGAGCCTGAGCGGAGACTGCTGAATAAACTTTATGATGGGCTGATCGGAGGACAGCGGGCGTCTCTGGCAGAGTGCATCACTCTGGTGGAGACCCAGCATCCCAGAAAGAAGGAGCTGGCTCAGGTGCTGCTCCAGAGGGTTCTGGCTTACAGGAGGGAGCAGGAGAGCCGTAATGGAGGGAAGCCAGTGGCATTCAGAATAGGTGTGTAGGCTTAAGACTGTGTTGGTTGTCTGAACCGAGAATGTTCATGTCTCTAATCCCACACCTGAACTGGACTGTTGCAAACACCTAAACACATTCCTTCACACTTGCTTTCTTTGTTTAGAGTCTACACATCCATCTACTTTTACTGATATGTTCCCATTTGTTGTGCAACCACTTTGGTCTGCCAGTACTTTACTACATCATTTCCTGCTCTCCATGGATTGTTTCCACTTACCTTGTGGGAAGCTTTCAAATGTCCAAGACAAACATCTTTTTGTGTGTGTGTGTGTTGAGGTTTCTTCAGTTCCACAAAGCACATATTTTCTGTAAGGTTACACAGTATATAAAGCAGGGGTGTCAAACCCATTTTAGTTCATGGGCCACATACAGTCCAATTTGATCACACATGGGCTAGACCAGTAAATAATGCATCGTGGGTAAATATTATTAAAATCATAACCATCCCTTTCTTTTAGAGTACTTTGTGGAAACATTCATATTGAATGAACCATCAAAATTGATGTTAACAAGCCTAAAATAAGTACATTTAAGTACTAAGTCCCCCAGCCTTATGTTTAACACACCTGGATTGTCACCTGTGCCCAGTCTCTGCCACCACCTCCTTTCCTATGAATCCTTCATCAGACAGTCTCTGTATAGCAGTGTCCCTCGCGCTGTACGTGTGGAAAGTTGTTCATTTCCCCTCTTGATTTTTTCCAGAAAACGTAAAGAAATATAGTCACACAAATTTGTTTATGAATTTCTTCAAACTTGACTTAAAAATCCCAAAATGAAGTGTGTGTACAAAACAGAATTTTAAGCCTTGCATTATGTTTTTAAAAACAGAAATGCACCTTGTTGGTAGCAATTTCCTCCCTTAAATTATTGTGCCCACAGATTTGTATCTTTGGCCTTTTACTAAAGAAACAACTATAATCAGATCATACAGCTCGGTTACACTCACACATTAAGTTAAATTGAGTCAGAAGTCAGTTTCTGGTGCTTTTTGTTGCAAACCGATGCAGTTTGTTTGATTTATCAGGTCTGTCCGGCCCCCCTGGAGCAGGGAAGTCCTCTTTCATCGAGGTAGTGGGGAAGATGTTGACAGGACGTGGACATAAAGTTGCAGTGCTGGCTGTTGACCCGTCCTCCTGCACTACAGGAGGTAACATCTGAGTAACAACTTTTTGATTCAGTGGGGGTTGATTTGGTGGTGTTTGTGCTGTTTATTTTTTGATTGATTAAAGTGGACGTATGCTCCCCTAATTGTCGCTCTTACATAAATATATGGTGACAGTGGTGGATGCTCATATTGATTCTGGCCAAAGTTTCAAATAACAAGCTATGTGCAAGTAACCCCTGTGAGCTAAAAGCTCAGGCTTCAGACTAAACACTCTGTTTCAGACTGTTTCTTTCTACTCTTGGCTCTGTATAAAGTCACTGAGTAGGGATCTCTTTAAAATGGCCATTTCAGGCGCACACCCCCGCCCACCTGCTGTTCCAACCTTCTGTTTGCCAGGGGCCGCAGAAAGTTGGCTAACGGGGACGGTGGCCTTAAAGCCAGAGAAGCTAAAACTGTTTGTCTCAGAGGTTTATTGGGGGGTTCTTTTTTTTGGATAAATAAGGATTATGTTGAATTGCGAATCAGGCCATTTTTATTTGAGAGAATAAAAATATAGAGAAGGAAACAAGCCTAATAGGTCCCCTTTGAATAGGCTGAAATCATCGTGCAGTTACGAGCAGCACTGTACACTAAAATCCTGCTGCCAAGTGACTCATCCCTCTTGCTCCAGGGTCTCTGATGGGCGATAAGACTCGTATGACTGAGCTCTCAAGAGACATGAACGCCTTCATCAGGCCATCGCCAACCTCGGGAACACTCGGAGGTGTCACCAGAACAACCAATGAGGCCATTGTTCTCTGCGAGGGAGCAGGTTACGACATCGTCCTTGTAGAGACTGTAGGTAAGGTGCTGTGATGTGAACCTCAAAGCAAATTTGTTAATGCCATAATCTTGGTGTTACTGTTTCTGGATTTTACTGCTTTTACTGTGTCAGCAAGGATATGTTGTTATGTTTGTACTTTGTTTTTTTTTTTATGCAAACGTAATTTGTTCAGTGTGAGGTCTGATACCAGTGCTAGTCATCAGGCACCTGCTCTGCATCTCCAGGCTCAAATTTATTCACTGTGAGTGATCTAAACTTTGTGAACGCTCATGATTATTCAAAGGCATTTCTGAATAACTGAGCAAGTCCTCAGCAGGACCACTTTTTCTCTTCCTTCTTTTTTTCTCTTTTTTGTTGACAAAGCAAACAGACAAATTTTTAGTGCGACTGCGAGATGCATAATTTGAAAAGCATGGGCCCTTCTAAAACTATGTGGATTTAATTTTAGATAATAGGATACTCTGCCATATCACAATTTGTCGTATTGCTGGCCAGCAGTGATCATTAAAATAGTCTTCTGTCCCCCCCCCCCCAGGTGTCGGCCAGTCAGAGTTTGCAGTGGCAGACATGGTTGATATGTTTGTGTTGCTGATTCCACCAGCAGGGGGCGATGAACTCCAGGTCAGTGAAAACATGAGCCGCAAAAAGCCCATCAACTTCAGCTCTTATTTAATCTGTGACCAGCTGGTACAAAGTAAGCAAAGTTTAGTCAGCTGGAATACAGAGTTCACAGATTATTCCTTGTTAGTTTAGTGCTTTCAGCTACAGAGTGTGTAATAATTAGTGTTTGTCTTAGTGAGAGCAATGCACCACACATATTTCTACAGTTTTCTCCTGCAAACTAGTCCTCTAAAAATAAAAAATAAAGGCTAACATGTAGGGGTAAAAACAGATTTTGGTTTAACTTTTGTTATATATATGCCACTGATGATCTGGTATTAAAAATATTTAAATAATTACAAAACCTAGAGAAAATGACCTAATGAATGTATTTCCGGCATGCCGCTTTACAAGAAAAAACAGTTTGTAAAGACAGAGATGCTGACAGTAACTATATGCTCTTCACTTTATTAATTAGCAAAATTGTTCACTTCATTAGCCTTACTCATTCTGATTAA
This sequence comes from Pterophyllum scalare, assembly GCA_024447675.2. Classification (NCBI taxonomy): domain Eukaryota; kingdom Metazoa; phylum Chordata; class Actinopteri; order Cichliformes; family Cichlidae; genus Pterophyllum; species Pterophyllum scalare. Next base: position 36,951 of record JAMQGT020014930.1, on the reverse strand, counting down.
TATTACAGTGATTATGGTGGGACAGTAGCTAGCTGAAGTGGCATTTGTTTTCATTATAATAACTGCTTTGTCATCTGGAAACACATAAGGAAAGCTGCAGACTTGTGAATTCATCCCAGTAAATTATTGCATAATAATCAACTTGTTAGTCATAGACAAGACAAAATGTGCAGTTAGCGCATGCTGTAAACCTGCTACAGTATTTTTTTTATATATAGGTGTGATATTATTTGACCTAATTATAGAAAAACAACCTCATTTCTTTATACTTTGCTTCTGAGGAGCCAGACTGTCATGCCATTTTTTAAAGTGGTCTTGAGCAATAGTTTTTCAGTCTTTCTGAAGCTGAAGTTTTTCTTTGCTTTTTCAGTCCAGTCCTTGTACCCAAGCATTTCCAGAGGAATGTTTTGTTTTTGTTAAACCACTTAACACTGATCTATGAATCATTCAAGCATTAAAAAAGCGCCTAACTCAAGGGATGAGCCAGTGTTGTGTCTATACATAACAATTTTCCAACGAACCCATTTTAAGTTGTATCTTTAGGCACTTTGTTATTATCAGCCTGTTGCCCAAACACATATAATTTGTTCCCATGTCTTTAGTTGAATCTATAAAAAATGCCAAAGATAACACAGTTTGACAGGCATAAAGTGGCATTTTTGCACCAACAAGGTGATTCCCGAAGAACCGAGAACTTGGCATGTCTCTGCGTGGTGTTATAAAAGCAGCAGCATCAGACCTAAAAATTATGTGCAGTTGATGAACAGTATCTGAAAATCATGTCCTTATGAAACAGGACAATGTCCAGCAAAGACCTGACACAGGACTTGAGAGATGGTTGAACTGAAGGGTCAGCTCACTGAAGTCTGATCAGAAATGGTCTCAGTGGAAGGGTGGCTGTCAGGAAGCCATTCTTAAGGAAGGGAAACAGGAAGGAAAGGCTGAAGTATGCCACAGGTATTTATCGCTGTATAAGACCTGGCAACAGGTCTTATACAGTGATAAATCCAAATTTGACATTTTTGGTTCAAATCATCAATTTGTATGGAGGTCAGGAGAGAGGTGCAGCAGTCATCTGTAAAACACAGTGGAGGCTCTGTCATAGTTTGGAGCTGTATTTTAGCCAGTGGTGTTGGAGAGCTTGTCAAAATTGATGGAAAAATGAACACAGAAAAGTACCATCAGAGCTTGATCCACCATGCAATACCACCTGGAAAGCACCTAAGTGGCAGCAGCTTCATTTTTCAGCATGACAATGATCCCAAACACACTGTCAATGCAGTAAAATGCATACCTGGGTAGAAAAACACAACGGAACACTGTCAGTCATGGATTGGTCTCCCCAGAGCCCAGACCTCAACATTATTGAAGCAGTGTGGGATCATCTGGACAGAGAACAGAACAAAAGGCAGCCAGCATCCAAAGAAGAGCTTTTAACGTCCTTCAGGAAGCCTGGAGAACTATTCCTGAAGACTGCTTAAAGAAACTAGAAGAAAGCTGCCTCAAAGGTGGTCTATTGACTTTATTTCCCTTTGTGACTTTTGCACAGTACTATATATAAAGAAAATATTATTCAAATTTGATAGATTGTCTGTTAAAATGTTGCTTGTCCTTTACTTTTAAGAGAACTTTATTTTGAGGTGACAGCCATGATGACTGGAAAGAAAGTTTGAAGATTGTAAAGTCTCAACCTTGAAAACTCTTGACCACAGCTCCATGCAGGACACATCTGGAGATCAGGCATCTAAATATCAGGTTTATTTACAGTGTTCTGATCACCCTCCTCTCTAATGTCAAAATCTCTGTTCAGGGTATCAAGAGGGGCATCATTGAAAGGGCCGACTTGGTGGTGGTCACAAAGTCAGATGGAGACCTGATGGTGCCGGCCAGGAGGATCCAGGCTGAATACACCAGTGCACTCAAACTACTCAGGAGACAGTCCAGATCCTGGAACCCTAAGGTAGGTAGGGGCGTGTGTGTGTATGTGTGTGTGTGCGCGTGCCTGCGTGCATTTAGACAATGCAGTGACGTATGGAGCCAATAAAATGATTTGGTGGTGTTTGGTGTTTGCCCTGCTGGGCAGCTGGAGCACAAGTATTACTGCTTCATGAACCCAACAAGACATCCCACTGAGAGGTCAGCTGACCCAGGAGGAGGAGGAGTGTGTGTGTGTGTGTGTGTGTGTGGGGGGGGTGATGGTGTCGTCATAACATCACGGGATGAGTACTGCAGTGTTTCACCTCACCCTGCATGTCCCACCTCACCCACTTGCCTGCCTAGCCTTGTCCTTTTGTTTTCCCAGCCCAGTGCAGCATCTGCCCACTGGGCATGCTGCCAGGAAACACCCCCACCTACCACCCCTCATCACCCTACCTCCCACTCCCACTGCACTGGATACTCGGCTGCAGTCTCGTGCATTTCGCTGATTAGAAAACTGCTCATTCTCATAAAATCTGGTATGCTTGTCTTGCAGCTCTTTTCTCTTTATGGTTCATGCTTGGCTTTATTGTACATATTTGTGTTTGTTTCCCGACAGCATCAATCTATGATTTAGTCTGTATTTTGCTCTGCTTTGCATGGCACTGTGACGTGACATAAATAATATTTTGATTTAATTATTGAATTCATGGTGATATTTGAGACCACTTACAGTTCAGCAATTCAAAAATCCCCCAAAGGTTAATTTTACACCAATATAATTAGAAAAATGGAGCAAAATGTGAACTATTTGCTCCTTTCTGATTTTTTTTTTTTTTTTTTTTACATATTTGTTGCATTGACATGTTTCAGGTCACCAGACAAACTGTAATATTAGACCAAGATAACCCGGGGAAATACAAAATGCAGTTTGGAACTGATGCATTTCTCTATTAAGGGAAAAAATTTTCCAAACATTCCTGGGCGTGTGTGAAAAAGTAATTGTCACCTTTTGTTAAATCATGAATTAACTGTGATTTACCACATTTTTTTTAAAGCAGAGTTCAATTTCACTAGCCACACCTAGGCCTGATTACTGCCAGTCCTGCTGAATCAAGAAATCATTTCAATAGAGCCTGCCTGACAAAGTGAAGCCAGCTAAAGGATCTCATGATGCCACGATCTAAAGAAAAAGCTGAGAAACAAAGTCAGTGACATCTATCAGCCTGATAATGGTTACAAAGCCATTCCTAAGGCTTTGGGACTCCAGTGAACCACAGTGAGAGTCATTATCCACAAATGGAGAAAACATGGAACAGTGGTGAACCTTCCCAGGAGTGCCAGGCCTACCAAAATTACTCCAAGAGCACATCAATGACTCATCCAGGAGGTCACAGAAGAACCCAGAACAACATCTAAAGAACCGCAGACCACAGCTGACCAAAAAGAACACAAAGGCTTGTCTCACATTTGCCAAAAAACTTCTTGTGCCCTGTTCAAAGTCTGGACCTAAATCCATCTGAGATGCTTTGGAGTCTATCCCAGCTGTCATAGGGCGAGATGCAGGGTACACCCTGTACAGACCACTACTAACACAGAGAGACAAACAACCTTTCACACACATTCACACCTCTGGGCAATTTAGAACCACCAATTAACCTAACTCCACTAACTGCATGTCTTTGGACTGTGGGAGGAAACCGGAGTACCTGGAGAAAACCCATGCAGACATGAGGAGAACATGCAAACTCCACACAGAGAGGCCCCGGCCAAGGTGGAATCAAACCCAGGAACGAACGCCACCGTGCCGCCCTGCAACAAATATGCAAAAAAAGAAAGAAATCAGGAAGGAGGCAAATAGTTTTTTCGCAGCACTGTAAGTTGATTGATGAATCTTATTCATGACAAACTGAAAGTAGCTGCTGCTTATAATCAAGTTAATCTTAAGTAACCTTTAAGTTTCTCTCCTAATTTTAAAAGGGTCCCTCAATAAAATTCACATTGAGCAAGACTCTGCTTTTCAAAACGCTGAATTTATGAAACTGATCCACATCTCCATTTGTTCTTTTTGTATTTCTAAGCTTATTTTGGTGCCTTTCGATTGAAATATAATTTTAGATGATTTTTTAGATCTTTTTTTGTAACCTCACAGCACTTTCTAATATTTGGTTTTGTAAGTTTAGTGAGTTAGTTTGAGCTTCAAGGCTACTTTATTGTAAAACAGAAATACTCCAAAGTGACAGACAGACATCTGAATGGCATTTGCAAGCCACGTAGGTTCAACACAAATCTATTTTAGAGCTGTGGGGTTGTTGAAGCTTCTTTGTTCCCTGATGTTTTAGAAATGCAGTGCAAAATTCCACAAGTGCCTCTTTCATCCAGATTACAGGAAACTTATTTTCTATCTCAGCTTTAGCGGCATCTTGATGATTTCTTAAGGAGGAACAGTGACAGTGGCTTTAAAGCTCTCAGTGCTGTGACCACCAGAAACCAAACCAATTTAACTGAAGAGCGTAAAGACGAGAGGTGCACCTTCATTGGACTTAAACGCACATCTGAATGAAACTTTGTGTCTTCCTGTAAACCTGAAGCCCGCTTTTAAAAATTGAATGTTACTCTGAATTTCATCATGCGCTCTTGGATCTGTATTAAGCTCTGAAGAGAGACGTGCAGTTGAAGTACTAAACACATAAGTGGCATTTATCCCCAGATTGCCTGCGTGAACAAGGTGTTAAGGACAGACGAACGCTTGATATTTTTCGTAGTGACTTGACAGCTTCTTGTAGGCTGGAGGTGCATTGGAGAAAGAAAAAAAAAGCACCCTTAAATGCAGCAACTTCCAGATTCAGGTGCATTTAACCACATCCAAAATGCTCTTTTAATGATCGGGTGGAAAAGCTTAATGCAATTTTAAATCCTGTCTTTGGTTAAATCGTTTTTTGTTTTTTTTTGGCAAAAAAATTCATTGTGCATTGTGGGGACCTCAGATTGCCTTCTCCTAATAGGTGTATTCAGCAGCCTGTTCAGCATATTGGTGAACCTCTAACCTATTCAGGATTTAGTCATCACTGGCATTTCAAAAACATCAATATAAACGTGCCAGTGTTGGTTTACACTTGTAGTAAAAGAATAGAGCATCGAAAGAAAAAAGGATAAAAGCATATAATCTGCTTATATTTTCTCACCTACAGTTTCTAGTGATGCAGTTTGTTTCCCTTGGAGTTTTCTCCGTGTAAAAAGAAACCAAACTGCGGGAAAAGGGTCCAAGTTTACAACTAATCAACTAATTCGGACCAGATTGAATGAACCATAGCTGTGGAAACACCCTGAATCTTACCAGTATCCAGATAGCTGAGTTGTCGGAAAACTAAAATCCCCCACTGTTCAGTTGTCACAAAGGGGGAAACTATGTGTAGAGGCCTAATTAGTGTTCATATCAGGCTCCACATGTGCTTTTTTAATGCTGGTAAACATGGGATTCAGTAGGGGTTGATCCGGTTTGGGGGCAGCCTCAAGTGGCCATTAGAGGAACTGCGGTTTTTTGGCACTTTTTACCTAACCTTTCGGCCCTGGATGTTTCTGTTTGTGTACAACATGCTCATCCTCAGCTATAACCAAACTGGGGATCGTCTCAGACGTACTCTTCCAGAGATTTGCTGAAGGCTGACTGTCTAATTTTGCTGCATCTGAATTGGACAGAGCCTACCTCTGGCAACTGCCATTGTTTTTCAGGTTCTGACGTGACCTTGAAAGGAGGGTGGATGTGTTATTCTTTAAAGACTTTATGCTTTATAATACGCAGGAAGGCATAAAGTCTATTTAACATGTAAAACTTTCTTGATTGAGTAATGTATGGGAGGTATTTTGCTGTGAATTTTACATGCTCGGGTTGAACATCCTGAGTACCACCCGGCTGTTGTAAAATAGATGCCTTAGATTCACATATCCATCTTCCCACCCCACCCCTTCTCCATCCATAGGTGGTGCGTGCTTCCTCGCAAACCTTCGAGGGCATCCCAGAGGTCTGGGCCAAGATGGAAGGGTACCGGGAGGCCATGTTGGCCAGCAGTGAGCTGCAGGGCCGGCGGAGGGCCCAGCAGAAGGTTTGGATGTGGAGTCTGATCCAGGAGAGCGTCCTCTGCCATTTCCAGAATCACCCCAGTGTCAGAGAGGCTCTGCCCCACCTCGAGGAGAGCGTCACCAAAGGAGCCGTCTCTCCAGGACTGGCTGCTGACCTGCTTCTCAGAGCCTTCTCTTCATCCTCTTCATCATAGTAATCACTGGAACTGCACTTTTTTGATAAGGACAAAGGCCTCATAGCTGATCAGGGTCACCCATTGAAAAGGAAAGCAGGGGAGAGTGAGAATATGACCTTGACTCTGTGGTTTGCACAAAAAGGCAGAGGCTTTGCTCTTTTAACTTTTGATTTTAAAATTTAAAAACGTGAGAGCCGCCCCCTCTACAGACTTGATTTTCTGATTGCTTTCATCCAAATCACAAGAGCAGGAGACTGCTGACAGTTGTCACTTCTCATCCGCGGCTTCAAGACACATTCACATTTGGCAAAAATGAAGCATTTCATTTGAGCTGTGAGAAAAGGAATGCTGAGACTGTCTTTTTAGACACTACAGACACTCGAACAGTTTTAATGAGATTAGTGAAGGAGGATTTTAAAGGTCATGTTGTTACAGTTGAAGAATAGTTTGAGCAATGCCTTTCACTTTTATGAACAGTGCGTTACAGTAAAGCTGTGACTCGAGGCCATTAAATAACGTCATGACAAATGCCTTGAGCCATTTTTGCTGGCACTCTTCCTCACGATCAATAATAACACCCTATTTGTGAACCAAAAAGTGTTAATGAAAGGATCGGGCTCGGGGAGATTTGATTTGTTAGGGCCACTTGTTTCTGTTGCTGAATTATTGAAGATGTTGCTCTAATAACAAATTTTCCTTGAAAGCAGTATGGCTTTGAATCTGTTTTCTTTTTTAAAATCCATTGTTTGGTTTCTATTAAAGGACAATTTGAATCTTGAATGGACAAGTGATTTACACCAAATCTGCCAGCGCAGTTGGCCGAGCTCTTCTACTGCCACATGTTTGCTCATGATATGAAAAAGGGCCGAGTGATTAATGTTACCTCTACGAATATTAGCCTTGAGATTTGTCAAAGATTTAATGACATTTCTTTTCAGCTCTCCGGAGCCAGAAATGTCAGCGCCGGGCATCGTCTGACTGACTCAGCTGCACAGTTGCTCTGAATTTGGGCAAAACACACTTTAATATTTCCGGAATTAAGTTCATAATGCACTGCACTCCCGGACACCACCAGAGAACTGAAGACAAAGAGAAGTCACACACTCATAACGGCGGTGCAGCTACTTTATTACTTTATTATTTAAAGAGGCTGCTGCTGCTTTATTCAGGACACAGCAGCAGCCTCCAGTGTCAGCGCCATACTCTCATCCAGTATAATCTATACAAAGGGTATTTCCCAATCATACATTATGCATTATGCTAAGGCTCCACCTGTTATTTTTAGAGTCTATTAATCTGTCAGCTATTTTTTAAATATATAAACTTACATAAACATACACATCATAATTTCCAGACTCTAAGCTGGCATCTGAAGACTGCTTCTTTATCTCTGGCCAGCAAGTCCAGTAACCCGAAAACATTAAAGCCTCACTGTGACCACCAGTTTTAGTCCAGGAGTCAAATTCACAGTTTCTGTTGCAGTTTTTAAAGTGTTCTTCAAACCAGAACAATGGCCATCAAATCTGTGTGAGATTATATGAACCACACAAAGTTAAATGCAACTGTGTGGATTCAATTTTCCGATCATTTTTAGTGCAATTTTGTTTTAATTCTTTTCTCAGTTTGCCCCGTCTCCCCACACTCACTCTCTTCCCTTCTCTTTCCCCTCAACCCCACCAAATCGGTCGTGGCAGATATCTGCCCCTCCCTGAGCCTGGTTCTGCTGGAGGATTCTTCCTGTTAAAAGGGAGATTTTCCTTCCCACCATTGCCAAGTGGTTGCCAATAAGCACTTGCTTGATTGTTGTTGGGGTTTTTCTCTAATAGCAGTCTTTATCTTACAGTGTAACGCACCTTGAGGCGACTGCTGTTGTGAATTTGCGCTATATAAATGAATTTGAATTGAGTATAAAAACTACCAGAAATGAAAAAGCTGAGATTGCTGATGAGCAGGAGAAAATGGATTGACGGATGGATGAATATAAAAACAAAGTAGCTCATAAATATAACGAGACGTGTTGGCGTATAAAGCTCCTCTGTCAAATGTTTTACTTGTGCAGTATATGATATATTGGAATGGAAATGAATTTGGCTACAGGTCAATCATCATTGACCTAATACTTTTCTATTTACAAATTTCAAAAATTTGTAAAAAAATCAAACGTAGCTTATTGTTAAAACGTAAAAGGTCAGCAGCCATGTTTAAGTGACTGTTTGGTTTCTGTAACCAACAAATTCCAGCAGTGAAGACTGTAAACAACTGTTCACACAATGGTGTCGAAGAACTGCTGGCCGAGTTCTTTTTTTTTTTGTTTTTCCTGTTGGTCTAATGATGAGATTGTGTATATGTATATATTAAAGTTTTGGAGATATAAAGTTGTTGGTCATACAGTAACAACAAGCTTCCATACTTGCATGTTTAAGTTAACAGGTGATTCTGCATTGGCCATAGTTTAGTGTGCGAGTGTGGTTGTCTCTCTCTCTCTTGTTAGAGATGGATGGACTAGCACCCCGTGGGTGTACCCCGCCTCACTCCCTGTGACATCTCTGGTAGGCTCCAGCCTCCATGCGACCTTCAATTGGATAAGCAGTTAAGAAATCGGATGGATTACATTTTGGGTTGTTTTCTTATTTTAAACTTCTAGTTCTGTCTTACTTAGAGGAGCAACAGTGAGAGGAGAAATGTTACAGGTGAATATGGTTAAAAATAAATAGCATCACTGTGAAAATTCAATTCCTGACTACTTGTATTAAGACAGCTATTTTTTTTGTATTACAAGTTTTATGAAAATGTATTTTTAAATATGTAAATGAGGCATAATCTATCTAAATATGCACCGATTTGCATGCTTTTCCACAACAGAAATCAAATTGGCCAGAAATTGGATATTTGTGTCTTTACAAATCTGTTTTTATCACTTTATAAATCAAAAAAAAAATCCACAAATCAGACTCTGACTAGTACATAAACAAACCCATCTGTTTAAAAAAAAAAAAACAGCTTTAGAAATAAGGACAAAGTTTGGTGTAAGAGCTACTGAGTTTGGAGCTTCTTTAAAACTTTGTGTTGTAATATCACATGATTGAAAAACTATGGTTTTCAGAAAACTTGGCACCATGGATATCGTATGCAGATGTAATGCCATTAAATATGCCCACATTTGCATAAATGCCCTATAAAGCACATTAAGCACCTAAATTTGTTTTTTTAAAGACATTTTCTTCCTGCTAGTGTGAAAGAGGAGCTGTTATGTAACCAAAATGACACACAATCTGACTCACTGATCCCTCTAATATCTCACCCTAAAAGCCAGCAGCTGTGGTCTTAGGCAGTCACATGTCAGATAAGGGGCGATTCATTTTCTCCAGGTCAGTAAAGATTGGATTTGCTGTTATAAAGCAGGTAAATAATCTTCATCATGTACTCCCTCTAACCTCTGTAGTTGTACGTTTGTACTTTTTTTCCCAACCACTAGAGGTCTCCCAAATCCCACTCAGCTCTGAGTTCATTATCCTAATGACTGAACCCTCAGTGCCAACCATCCTCTCTTTCTTAGCACCCCCGCCTCCTGCCCTCCATCCATTCTTCATTGAGGTTGCCTAGGGTGCCAGGGTCACTCAGAGGTGAGGACATCAACAGCTGCCACTCTCCTCGAGGTCGGGCACGAGGTACTGTAGTCCCAGCTCTCTGTACACAACCCTCCTCGGCTTTTCTCAGTGCTCACTGAAAAGCAGAAAGGAGCCGAGCTTGGTACAGTACAGAGCAGGAGGACCGAGTGTGTGACTGTACAGCTTTCTCAACCTATTCAAGGGAGCAAAAAAAAAAGGAAAAAGGAGTGAATTCAGTCCTAATCTGTGCTTGTACTTTCTAGTCTGCTTTGGAAATACTGCGAGAGCCCCCAGCTGCTGGACGGGCTCCCAGGTCGCTGCTCGTTTGCTCCCGCCTGCGTGTGAGAGGAAGAATGCCCCTTGAATGCAGATGGATTCATTAGGTCTGAGTAACACCCATCTCCTCCATCATGCTGACACAAACACATACACACTGTAACTGCTCTGGCTTTACAAAAGGGAACAGTGAGTTTCTGCAGCTCTGGACTCTCTCCACACACACACACACACACACACACACACACACCCATGCATATACACACAGTTGTCTCCAGTGTAAACAACACCATGCGGTTTCACTAAGGAAGATTAACTCAAATGCTGCCGGATCGTGTTCAGCCATCTTAGCCCAAACAAAGGGCCCGTCCACATGTGTTTAGCATTTTGCTGGATCTCTTGAATGTAAGCAGAGGACAGAGACAGGCTCTTTGATGAGGGTTTTTTTTTTTCATGTTGGGGGTGGGGGGCATCGCAATCTTTCATTGTGTCAGCAGTCTGAAGTCAAGATGCCTTCCTGGTTAAAGTCAAAACTAAATACTGTTGTAATTGCCTAAAAACTCAGCTTAACCGGGCACACAAAACCTCAAAGGCCGAATTCTGAAAAATGAGGCTACATGTGTCTGTAAACAAAGCGGGCGCACTGTAGCACAGAGAGGCGCATGTGTTTCTCCGCTTGCAGGATGTATCAGCGTAGTAGTTTGTTTTCTGGTCAGATCAGAGCGTGAGGGAAAGCCTGACAGAGGGAAATGTCAGCCCTGCTACCAGCCACATTTTAGGAGCTCTGTGCGTGTATGTGCGCATCTGTGTGTAGTGTGACAACCGGTCATGGGCTGCTGATCCACAAAGCCTCAGCCATCTCTTCTGTATTTGCTCTGCTCCTCACACACAAGCACATATCACCCCCCCTTTTCTTTTTTTTATAAAAACACACACACGAACACCTATCCTGCTCACTGCTTACACATCTTGTACATACGAGCCATCCATCCATCGCCTGTCGGGCGCACACTCGCTCTGACTCGCCTGGCTGCATGCTGTCCCTCTGTGGTGACACATGAATGTGTGTGTGTACGTGTGTTAGACAGAGAGGCATTTTCCTCCCGGCTTGGGACTCACTTTCGAGACAGTCACAAAAACAATACGGGGGGGGGGTGCAGCGAAGCCCCGAGTGCCCGCTTGCAGATGTAGCACCCCACTCATTATTGCTGCTCCGGTGGGTGCAGTCTCCTTTATAAGAAGACCCTTATGGCGACATGTCTTATTATATCAACCGCTGAGATGGATGTTAATACCAGTCCGCGCTGTGCGTGCTCTCCAGCCTGTGGAGTGATGAGACGTGGTTGGTATTCAAAGTGCATCTCATTGCACGGGCTAATTCTATTTAACCTGGTGAAGTCTGCTAGCTGGCACGGTCAGAATGCCCCAAGGGAGACCACTGTGTACCTCTGCTTTATTACGCACCTGAGGAGGCTCGCTCTCCCACACACGCGCACTCCACTGTTTGCTATGTGTAATTTACTGGGCAGCCTGTGGGCTAAGGCCTTCATCTGCAGGAAGGCGCGAATAGAGCCTTGGCGCCAGTAATTGGACTTTAGAACTGATTGGGGAACTTGATTGACCCCCGGTAATGGATTTGAGTGAATAATTATTTGTAGTTATGGTTGGAAGATGATATCTGGGAGAGAGAGACCAATCCCACCAGTGTGACTCACCCCTGCCGCCAGAGCAGAACGCTGCCAGCACTCAATTAATGAAATCCAGCTGCTCAGACTCCCATGTGTAGTGGCTAATAAAAAACCACACAGGGGTCTGGTCAGAAAAAAGGGTTATCTTCATCCAACCTTTCCCTTTTGCACAACTGGCAGCCTGTGGCCCATCACAATAGTGATTATAAAATCTTCTCCACTCCAGGTACAAGACATTAAGGTTGATAATGTCTCCATTATTTTTTAACTGCCTGTGGCAGTGCTCAGCACAGCCTACGGCAGCCATGTTAATGAGACCTCTCAAGATGGCAGGCAGGACGCCTCCTCAGGACACAAAATGCAATCACTCTTAATCCAGCACTTTAATTGCTGGCCAAGCCTGCCTAAGTGAATTCAGCTGTTCCATCTCTGCAGGCAAGTGGCTGCACCTCGAGAATATCATACTCGAGAAGATAAACTGGCTTCCAAAACAAATGAGAAGCAATGCGAAGTGGACTGTCTTGTTATAAGCCAGGCTTGATTCTTCGTGGGGGGGGGGGGGGGCTGTCAATCCTCACCGCCTGCGTGCCTGATTCTTTTTTTAATTCTCTACAGAGGAAATATGGAGTGAGAAACAGTAGCCGCTTCCCTCACCTTCCTCTCTTTTGTCTTCTTACTGTATTTGATTGACCCACTTCATTATCCTCACCAATCTCCTCACTGTAGTATTTTTTTCTTGACTTCTTTCTCTCTCACTCTCCTGGCTTCATGCTTCTGCAAGTCCTCCTGTCACATGTCCCCCCCTCCCCTCCCCCTCTGTGTGACCCCTCATTGCCCTCTTGCCAGTCTCTATTATTTCTGGCTGCCCAGTGGCCTGGTCAGGCTGGTGTTCCGGGGCTCGAGGCAGCCCATGTTATGACAGGTAACACTGGGCCACACACTCTCTCTGGTAACACGTGGAGGTCAGCCTGTCATACCTGTCCACAGCTTCACCACGCGCACACGTGCACACGTGCGCACACACCAACGCCATGATTCACTGTGTATGGATAACTGCCAGACAGACCTGGCTTGTAACCTTAGATTCAGCAGAAGTGAGCGATGAGGCACAGCGCCGTAGAAATACACCTTTTCCTGCTCTGTTCCTTTGTGCTTTCCAAACAATGTCTTTCTCTCTCTCTCTCTCTCTCTCTCTCTCTCTCTCTCTCTCTCTAAAGGTCTTACATGATGCGCTGCTTTTACAGCCTTGGCAGCCTGTAGGAAGGCTGTAGTTGTTCATGTTTAGAACGGAGAAAGAGGATTTAACTGGATAGTGGTTGTTAACTACTTCTAGCCTCCCCTCTCTCCTGGCATGGCCTGCTCCTCGTGTTAATGACCACTCACAGTTGCTGCCCTGAGGGGGCTGCAGGACAGAGTCAGCCAACATCAGACCCTCACAGCACCTCCAAGACCATCTGCCCAGACAGCAGAAATCATGTTCTTTGTTATTTGTCTTCATCCTTTGTTTTTGGCTTGTAAAAATAGACGCCAAATTCTAAATGGTTTTATTCGTAACAGTTTTTAAAGGAATGGGATTGGTGTAGCAAAGGCTCCATGTGTTCCCTGCTTTGTGTCTCCTTTCTATCCTGCTGCCCTCTTTATGCCAGTAGAATGCCAAGTTTTGTAAGGTTCAAGGCCCGTAATGAGAACAGCCATCCACTACCCGACTGAACAAGCTCGATCCACGCTGGACAAGATGGTAGCGCCCCGGCAGTCGATCAGCAGTTGTTGTTACCTTGGCATGTTTCTGGCTCCCTGCTTGATCCAGGGCAGCCCCCCCCCCCACACACACACACACTACCAGGCCTATGAGGGCCAACAGGGCGGCATGGGTTTGTCACGCCAGGTTGACATTTCAGGGAGCTTTGCCAGGACACCACGGCACATTTCGTCTCTCCTGGACAAGTGGTGTGGGAGCGAACGTGTCAGCTCGGGCAGATGGGCAGGCATCAGTGCCAGCAGCACTGGACTGTACCGGACCACTGGCCTGGCAACTGTCAGCCAGCTAGCCACATAGAGCATTTCCTGGCACATGGTGGAGGGGGAGGTGTCTTCCTCTAGCAGCAAACTCTGGAACATGTGTATCTGTTTTTTGAAATTGTGAGTCGGAATATAAGATCTAATCATAAACACACACGCAGATGAAATCACTTCTGTCACAGTGTTGGGGTGCCAATACTTCAATGAAATCTAGCTCAAAAAACAAAGAAACAGCTTACTGAAAAATATCTCACCTGAACGTGTGGCAGGTGTTTCAGAGAGCAGCACGGCTCATACTGCTGACACATTCATTCACAGCATTTTGGCCTCCATCAGGTTTACGGACAAGCAAAGTTTCTTAAAAATTTGCGGATGCAGCCAACATCAGTCACAATTAGAAAGCTTACAGTGCTGTGAAAACACATTTGCTTCCTACCACACTGACATGTTTCAAATCATCAAACTAATTTTAATATTAGTAAATACAGTTTTTAAATTATGATTTCATTATTAAGGGAAAAAAGTCATCCAAACCTACCCGGCCCTGTGTGAAGAAGTAATCACCCCATAAACCTAAGAACTGGTTGTGCCACCCTTGGCAGTGAGAACTGCCAATGAGCCGCTCCAAAGCCTGAAATTTGTTTTTTGAGCCATGCAGAGGTGGACTTACTGGATCATTATCCTGCTGTATAACCTGAGTGCTCTTGAGCTTCAGGGCACGAACTGATGGCCGGAGATTCTCCTTTAGGATTTTCAAGTAGAGAGAAGAATTCATGGCTCCATCAATTACGGCAAGTCATCCATGGCTTGAAGCAGCAAAGCAGCCCCGGGGCATCACACTACCACCACCATGTTTGACTGTTGGTCTGATGTTCTTCTTAAGAAATGCTGTTAGCTTTACGCCAGATGTAATGGGGCTCAAACCTTCCAAAAAGTTTCGCTTTTGTCTCATCAGTCCACAAAATATTTTCCAAAAAGTCTCGAGGATCATCAAGATGGTTTTTTTTGGTAAATGTGAGACGATCCTTTGTGTTCTTTTTGGTCAGCAGTGGTTTTCTCCTTTGAACTCTCCTGTGGATGCCATTTTTGTCCAGTCTCTTTCTTATTGTTCAATCATGAACTCTGACCTTAACTGAAGCAAGTGAGGCCTGCAGTTCTTTAGATGTTGTTCTGGGTTCTTCTGTGACCTCCTGGATGAGTCGTTGATCCGCTCTTGGAGTAATTTTGGTAGGCCGGCCACTCCTGGGAAGGGTCACCACTGGTCCAGGTTTGCTCCAGGTGCTCTCAGTGTGGAGTCCCAAAGCCTTAGAACTGGCTTTGTAACGCTTATCAGGTTGATAGATGTCAGTGACTTTGTTTCTCAGCTGTTTCTTTAATTGGATGTTTTTAGGGAAGGTTGCAAATACGTTTTTAATGCACTGTAAACAGAGAACTACAAAAAGCACTGAGGCAGTTTGTTGGAGGTTTCCAAATGTTATTTAAATTAGGACATGATTAGATTTCAATTTTAAGTCATATTTATTCTTTGATTTTCAAGACTTGGCTTCACGTTGACTGCAAAATATATAAAATAAAATGTGTTTTATTTATAATCACAAGGTTATGCTTTCAGAGATATCAAAGTAAAATTTTAGTTTTGCTATTTCTTTGCAATATTTATAAAACTATGAAAGGTAAATATGACTACATATGAACTAAAATAAATTAATAAATAATTACATTTTATTTGGCAGCTCTGGAGTTTATGGTGACTGTCTGCTGATGTCATTTTTAACGGCAACGTGAGTAAAAACAAAAACAGGACTGATTAGATCAGAGTGGCTGTGGATTTGTGAGTTTACATGCATATATGAACAAATACACATGTACGCATGGACACGCTTCCTGTACATCTGCGCTGGCATACACCTGTGCATCTGCGGCAGCGAAGCCTGTGTTGTGCTGCATATCTCAGCCAGGCCTGCTTGGCGGGGGGACCATTAATCTTAGCTAAATCAAATAAATCAAGTGCACTTTAGAAAAGAGCTGTCAGTGTAATTGTTGAGATGGCCATTCCGCTGCTAATCCAGGGGGAGCTCTATTGAAAATCGTGCCAGGGAATGCGCGCTCACCGCCATCTAAAAAAAAAAATAAATAAATGAAAGGCCCTGAGAAAAGATGTAACCGTGGCTGCCCTCTGAATCAAGACATCTGAAGCTTCCCGGTACCGCGATGCTGCTGAGCAGGATGACACTGAAGTTTGCGGCCGTCTTTCTGCCGCAGAGTCCATCATGGTGGGATGCTTGCGCAAGGCCGCTGCAGTCTAGTAGGCCTGCATCTGTGTTTGATCTTCCCCAATGTTAAATGTGACCAAAACACCCCCGATGCTCTGCTCTGCAGTTGGCACTGCTGTTAAATGATTTTGCTGAAGAGCGAGCCGCCGTGACGATGAAACATCAAACCTAATCTGCAGCACCATCCTGTGCGTCTGCGCAGAAAGAGCACGGTTTGGTATTTTCATTTAAAAAGAATGCAAAAGCCTTTCAAGGAAACCATATTGGCGGTTGCGGGGATGAGACAGAGGAGATAATGGGGATGGAAAGAGCAGCATGTGAAAAGGCTGCGCTGCCCTTGGCTTCCCTCTCAACCAATGAGGGTTAAATGACTATCTGGGCACCTTGGCAACCATTTCTGTGCTTCTTCTCCCCCCTCTTCTTCCTCTAATTCAGCTGCATGGAGGCTGCGTTCATCAATCAAACGTATCTTTAGTTTTCTGACAAAAGTAGCAGGTATGCAATTAGGATATCACCAAAAAAGAAAAAAAGGGAACATGAAGAAATTCTCTCCTCCCCCACCTCCACAGCAGCTCTTTTATTTTTACAGATAAGTATTTCTTCTCCATGTTTCTCAGGGTTCCAGCAGATGGTGCCAAACAGTGTGGGCTTGTGCACAAAAGTGTGTCTGTGTGGCCAGAACGTGCCTGAGAGGTGAAGAGGGCCGCTGTCACTCACCTTCACATCAGGTATCACAAGAACCGGCAGAGCGGAGCAGGACGAGAAGGTTCTCAGATGAAAGGCGATGGTGGATTTCTTCAAGGTTTCAGCAGAACGTGTTCTCAGTTGTTGGTGAGGGTGAAGAGTTGGGTTGGCAGGAGACTCATGCTGGTACCTATTTATAGTTCGTTACTTACAGTTAAGTTAAATGCACCTAACCAACTGAAAGTGGTGGTTAGAAGTGTGGAGGTGGAGGGAGATGAAAAAGACATGGATGGATGTAAACTGTTAATTTGTTTGACCCACTCGCTCCTCAAATGAGAATGGATGGAGGGATTCCTGGTGTCCTGATTGGAAGATGGATGAGCGCGCAGCTTTGGCTTTAATTGATTGAAGACAGGAATTCAGTTAGGGGTAATTGAATCATGGAAATCATTAAAAAGCTCAAGTGCAGCAGATAATTAGGAGAGCTAACCAGGTTGTAATCAACTCTGGTCTTCAGAGGGGGAAAAAAAAGGAAAAGGAAAAAGAAGAAGAAGAAACGGCTTCTTACCCTGCAAGATTTAAGTTTCCCTGACAGTCTGCGTAAGACGTTCACTCCTTCTTTGAGCTCTGAAGCTGTTTTATTCTGTATGACTGTTTATTAAAAAATGAACGCCATGCTTTAATATTTCCTTTTACTTTTGGCTAATTGGTCTCCAGGCCAGTTTGCTGCTACAGATTCCCAGGGTCGCCCAGGGGTCAGCGTTCTACTTCATTACTCCATCCAGGGAAATGAGGAGCCTGATTAGTTTGGGCTTGACCTTGGACTATTCTGCTAAGCTCTCTCTTCACTTCAGATCTCAGCAGACCACCCCACGCCCCATCCCAAATCACTGAAATCATCACGGTAAAAAAAACAGACAAAACAAAACACACTACCAGAGTGCGTGTGGATGTTTGAATGAGGCAGTGTTTGAGCATGGAGGTTTTTCTTGTGAGCTGCTGAGATTCGGTGGGCGATATCTGTAGGTTCAGTGTCACGGGGTGGATGTGAAGTGCAGCGCCGACTGTTACCCATAGAAACTAAGTAACCTATGGCTGGTGGCTGTCATAGAATGCCATGGTAACAGCAGAGCCTGGCTTGTTTCCTATCTATTTCAAACACATGATCATACTTAAGTAGAGCTGCTCTCCCTCTGCCCATTACCACCCTCCTCCTCCTCCTCCTTCCTTCTATAATGTATTTGTCATCCAGTTGGAGTGGCCAAGCATTAGCTTTATATTTGAGGCAGCAGCCAGCAGGGGGTTATGATCTGTCCCCCCTGCTGATTCAGGTTGCCCTAAGTCTGGATATGCCAAGCCCAGAGACTTGTGGGTAATCCCACCCCCACCCCTGCTCCCCCGTTTTCCCCCAACCCAACGCTCGCCCCTGCAGTGCTTCCTGAATCAGATTGCTGCTGACCCCCGCCGAGTGATGTCTCACCCTGGAGAATGGGGAGCGTTGCGCAGCGGGGGAGCGGGCAGCCAGTGATGCTATGCCCTGTGGGCTGGGCACCAAACTTGCATGTAAATACACGTCCCACCATGCGTGTCCAAATCAAGAGCGGTGAGTGAAGTGACACTCCAGGCGAGCCTGCAAGATCATTTGCAGCGTGCATCAGGTGCGGATTGTCCTCGTTCTTGCTTTGTCAACATGACATCTCTCCCTCTCCGCCTCCCACCCCCACCCCTCCCGCTTTGGCTCGCACTTTGCATGAATTCACCCGCTCCTCCAGCAGCTGGCACCAACTTGTACAACTTCTACATACGATTAAAAGCTCGAATAAACACGGAGCTTCATATTTACCACTTTATTTCTGTGCCTAATTTTTGTCAGAGATGAATAGATTTACAAATCAACAAACAGCCTCGGCAGAGCCTCACTGCGCACAGTTTTAGCCTCGGCTTCAACCCATGCCAAATCGATTCCAGAGGTCATTTTCCCTTTCCTTTTTCTCTCTTTCCCCTCCTGCACCACTGGTCCTGCTCTGCAGCCCCCTGTACTGAAGCCTGTCTAAGGCAAGACTGTATGTGTGTGTGTGTGTGTGTTTATTTTCTCCTTTGGAACAAAAAAAAAAGAAAAAGAGAGAGAGATCTGTCTGCACTTAGCAAAGCCTCGCCTCCTTCACAAGCTCGATGGTGGAAGGATGGGGAGGGAGGAGGAGAAAAGAGGGGAGCCTCAGAAGTATTGATGTGGAGCAAGGAATGCATGAAGTTTGCGGTGAGATGACATGAATGGTGAAGGTGGACAGGAGATGAGAGTGAGAAGTAAAAAGAGAGATGGTGCTGTAAAGAAAAAAGAAAGCTGGGAGTGAGGTGGATGCATCGAGGAAAAACAGAGAGATGGAGATGGAGAGAGAGGCCAGGCAGCTGGGAGCTCCCACAGACACGCACTTCTGTCTAAGCAGCTTTCCTCTCAGGGCAGGGTCGCGGCAGGTCACGGCGGGATTACACTTTTGGCAAACAAGAGGGAGCTCCTCTCTCACAAAGCCGCGCACCACTCCCCCATGACTCTCTGCAGCTGTAATAAAGCCAAGGCAGCCCTGAACCTACAAACAAAAAGCTAACACGCTATCGATCGACAGCGGCCAACTTTCACGAGGTGGTGTCGAGAGGTCGACATTGTGCAGACAGCTCGGGCTGGGGGTGAAGGGCTATTATTGGGATGAGGGAAAACTCCGGCGTTTGGTCTCATCGCAGAAAATTCCTCACTTAGTTTGGCAATTTCACCAAACTGTCAGCACAGGGATGGAGTTATTGTTATTCAGAAGATGAGTTTTTTTTTTTTTTTAGAAAAAACAGTGATATTCCAATCACCACAATCCAAATGAGGGTTTTTTTTTCTCTATCCTTTCAATCAATAGCCATCCCCTGCAGTGCCTCCGTGTCTCTTTACTTCCTAATCAACACTTCCACTCATAGGGAGGTCAGCCGAGCAGGCGCACAGTGCCCCGAGCGCTGCTTTGAACTTAATTAAGCAGCTTTAAACACAGCCGAAAAGATTCATTAATACACAGGCAAGATGAGCAGCTAAGATGAGAACATGACCCCCCCAGCAGAAGAGATTCGGCTCCGGATGGCAGATGAACCCACATGGGTCAACATGGAGGGGGCGCGGCTATGGAGGTCCCCCAAGGACCTGCCAAATCCTTTAGATTTGATAAAGGTTCCACTAAAACTCTCTCTATTTTTTTATTTTTTTTGCTCTTAAAATCTCACTCTTTACTTCTATAAGCCCCGCGCGTTTGTACAGAAGTAAAATATCTGTGTGGAGCACAAAGAATGAAGGAGAAAGAGGGGTAAAGATGGAGGTGTGCATGCGCCTGCTGGAAGGCTGCAGTGTGCCACCGGGGTGCTGTGAGGCAGGGCCTGTTAAAGGAGAGCTCCAGACCAAGGTGTTCTATAGCTCGGGGGCTAACGGTGATAAATGAGTCCCTTAATGTCGGCAAGCACTTTATCTCTGCTTCATCTGTTTTCATTAGGCAGGGCCAACCTTTGGCTGGGAGAGAACGTGCTGTAACTTTCATTACTACAACACAGAAAGGAGAGGCACAGAGACCTCCCATCGGTCTAATAAAAACACCAGCTAGACACCATGACAGATCCTATTCCTTATTATTATGATGGTATGCCGCTGTTATAAATTAGAGAATGCCATGTCCGTCAGAGATGATCGGTGCTTCTCCTTAACTCGCTGCTCATGATTTCTGCTCCTGTGGGTCTCAAACAAACTTCTGATCTTTCTCACTTCTTATATCATCTTCTTATTTCCATTTTGCGGGATTTATTAAATAGGCGCCGAGGCCTTTGCAGTCCTTATTAAGATGGCGATGGAGGACTTAGTTGCTGAGTAAAACAGTCTCACTGCATTCTTCATTTAGTTGTTGTTGAGGAGCTTTCCATCATAACCATGAATCAGCTTTCAGTAGCAGATGGTGCTTGCCCAATTACAAATGTAATTTTTTTTTTCTTACCCTGAACTGTTTAGAAAACGGCCTCATCACATTTAGAGTCACACTCTTTGCTGATATACGCTCACTGGCCACTTCATTAGGTATGCCTGTTCAACTGCTTGCTAATGGAAATTTCCAACCGGCCAATCAGGCAGCAACCCGGTGCATATAGGGATGTAGGCATGGTTGAGATGACCTCAAACTGAGCATCAGAATGATGGGGGGGGGGCTGGGATTTTCCCCACACAAACGTCTCCAGGGTTTACAGAGAATGGGCTGAAAAAGAGAAAGCAGCAGTTCTCTGGGTGAAAATACCTGGTTGATGCCAGAGGTCAGAGAAGAATGGCTAGACTACTTCTTGCCAACAGGAAGGCAGCAGTGACTCAAACAACCACTCGTTACAACCAAAGTATGCAGAAGAACATTTCTGAACACACGCGTCAAACCTTGAAGCAGACGGGCTACAGCCACAGAAGAGCATACTGGATGAGAACAGGAAAACTGAGGCTGCAGTTCACACAGGCTCACCAAAATGAGTCTGAGGAGTCTAAATTCTGATGGTAGGGTCAGAATTTGGGATAAACCACATGAAAGCATAGATATATTCTGCCTTGTATCAAAAGTTCAGGCTGCTGGTGGTGGTGAAATGATTTTGATAGTATTTACCTGGCACACTTTGGGCCCCTTAGTACCAAATGAGCCTCATTTAAACACCACAGCTTACCCGAGTATTGCTGCTGGCCATGTCCGTCCTATTATGGCCACAGTGTATCCATCTTCTGACGGCAGCTTCCAGCAGGATAACCCATCATCTCAAACTGGTTTCTTGAACATGACAATGAGTTCACTGTAGTCAAATGGCCCCCACCGTGGGCATCGTTAGCTTTATTCAAAAATCTTTATTTTTGCATGATTAATCTTTATTTAATTGAAAATGTTACAGAGACAACATATCAAATGTTGAAATGGAGAAAATTTTGTCCTCTGAAAAATGTGTTCTCATTTTGAATTCGATAACATTTCAAAAAAAAATTGGGACAACAAAGAAGCATCCAGAGAGGCTGAGTAATTCACAAATTTAAAAAAAAAAGAAAAAAAAAGAGGCAGTGGTCCTCCACAAAAATACTTTGCAGCATAAAATTGAAAAGAATTTATGGATCTCATTATCTGTGGTACATGATATCATTTAATAATTCAGAAAACTGGAAGAAAACAGGACAAGAATAGAAAGCAACGCTGAATAGCCAAGAACTTCAGGCCCTGGGGGGGGGGGGGGCAGCATTGAAAACAGAAATGATTCTGTTGTGGGCTCGAGAACACTTCAGAAAGCCATTGTTGGTGAACACACTGTGTTGCTGCATCCACAAATGCAAATTAAAACTAACATGCAAAGGAGATCCAGATCCTCCACTTCTCAGAGCCCGAATTCTCTCTGGAAACCACAGACCAGGCGAGAGACCACCGAGCTCGTCACGAACACAGTCCGCACGCCAGCATCGGCGATGGTTCGGAGATGAATTAGTGGCCAAGACATGGGTAACGTCTGGCGACATATGCTGGCATCCGGATGACGTCTTTTTCAGTGAAGGCATTGCTTATTTCAGCGAGATGATGCCAAGTCACATTAAGCACATATTACAGCAGCACAGCTCTGTGGTGCATGAAACCAAAATACAACAAACAAGGCCCCAAACTGTTGAGCAGCTAAATTCCTGTAACAGGCAAGAATGTGATAACGGCACTACTTTGGACCACATGTTACACAAAGGCCACTTGAAAGACATTCAGAATAATTAAATGTAAACCACACAGTGCCTTTTGAATGGACGCAAAGGATTTTTATGAATTAAATATACCTTTGCCCCCCCACCCCACCCCCAAAAAGGAAGACTTTTGAAGGATGCATGTTGCAGCTTTGATCAGTTTTCTGTTGGTTTGAATCATTTTTGTTCTTTATTAATAGACATAAATCAGTTTAAAAAGAAGAAAAACATTTCATTTTGAAAACTACAGCCCTCTCTTCCCAAATGAGCTAAAAGATGAAGTGATGCAACACTGGAGTAATCATAGGCTGCTCTCCCCCAAAAAACCTGTTGCTGTTAAACTGGAGATGAACAAAAGACAGTGCACTTTCTGTTTCAGCATTTGGTATGATGGTCTTATGTGACTTTAAATCAATTATATGGTTTAAATGGGGAGGAACAGTGGGTAGCACTGTCTCCTCAAAGCAAGGTGGTCCTGGGTTTGAATCCACCAGCCGGCCGGGGCCCTCTGTACTCTCCCTGCATCCAGGTACCTCAGCTTCCTCCCACAGTCCAAACCCACGTACCTTAGGTACAGTGGCTGTAAGTACGAATCAGTTTGAGTTGTCTGTCTCTCTGATTTTACCCCTGCAATGGACTGGTAACCTGTCCAGGGTGTATCCTGCCTCTCACCCCCATTACAGCTGGGATAGGTTTCAGCTCCCCTGTTACCTTGAATTGGATAAGTGGAAGAAAACTGATTGTTTAAATGATTTCAAATCATTGTATTCTGTTTTTATTTACTTTTTATAGAAAGACTGTTTTGAAACTAGTTTGTAATAGTCTTTTGTCCTGTCTCTCTCCCCTCAACTGGTTGCGGCAGGTGGCTGCCCCTCCCTGAGGCTGGTTCTCCTGGAGGTTTATTCCTGTTAAAAGGGAGTTTTTACTTCCCACGGTCGCCAAATGCAACAGTGGGAAGGGGTCGTGTTGACTGTTGGGTTTTCTCTGTAATTATTTCACCTTACAATATAAAGCATGATTAGTTATTATTCTCTGCCCCCCAACTGATTATTGGGGTTTTCTCTCCATTAACGGGTCTTTGCCTTATGATATAAAGCAGCTTGAGGCAGCTGTTGTGATTTGACACTATATAAAAAAAAAAAACTGAGCTGAGCTGAACAACTTGATCAGCATTAGGGTGTAGTGGTTAACACATCTGCTCTGGTATGATTCTGGGACGACACAAACCCGGCCTCAGGGGGGTCATAAGCTAGTCTACTTCTAGTGCTGGATCCCAAGCCTGGATAAATGGGAGGGCTGTGCCAGGAGGGGCATCTGGTGTTAAAAACTTTACCAAATCAAATGTGCGGATCCATCCGCTGTGGTGGAAATAAGGGAGCAGCCAACAGTATCGGGCACTTTCTCTGTTTGGAATAAAAACTACATCTGTGAAGAAATCCTGTGTGGTGAAGTAAGTGTATAAATCCAGTAATGTTAAGAGAAAAGACAAGACAACTGATATAATATCTGATGTAAGCTTTACTTTCAAATCCTGTTACATTTAGATCTGGCAAGTTGGAACATAAAATAATGCCAAACAAATACAAAACCAAAGAAAAAAAGAAAAAAAGAAAAAAAACAAAAAGTACAAATGATCTATTTACCAGTTATCATCACAACCCTGTACAGCCTTAACAATAGGAGTAATAAAAAAAAGCTTTGTACAGCACATACCAATCTTTACCGAGTGCCAAAAGTTAAGATAGTTGAGCCTTTTCTAATCATAAAATACAGCCAAACATAAAGCTAACTGATTGTAGACAGTGCAGTGTGATGCTGACTAAATGCAACTGAGGGAGTTAGTTTTAAACACAATTAAGTGCTAAAGAACTAGAGAGAAGACAATGTCATGCATACTCTGAAGTGCTGAAAAGGTAGTCGAGCTTCAAAAACAAAACAAAAAAAAGGTCACTGTGCTGCTTACAGTTGGGCAAAAATAAAGAGAATAAGTGCTTAAGAGTACTGGGTTTCAAAAGGATAGAGCCCTGTTGCCTTTTTAAACATTACACTCAAACTTAGGGGTAGGGGTGGACGTAAAGAAGTGCAGCCATTCAAGATTACGCTGTATTAAAAGGCAGACATTTTAAAAAGGTGTCAAGAGGAGACACATTCTTTTTTCCCCTAAATCACTATTTTTTTTTTCTATTGGACCCTGACAATTAGTTTGACTCATTCTCAGAAGTCTCAGGTGGTTTCCTTCCACCAAGTGGCACTAGAGTATAAAATATAATGTAGATAGTACAAGGAAAGTGTGTGTGTGTGTTGGAGGGATGCTCCCTTTACTCCAGAGACAGCATGTCAGACGTTGATAGAACAAAAAGGAACAAACAAGAGTAAAAAAAAAAAAATAAAGAGGGAGGGGGGGGAAAGAGACAATCGAGGCATCACTCCAGAGCAGGACGTGACGGATTCCATCCTAACATCACGTCCTGCCACGAGTTACATTTTGGTCTTGATAATTCACGTTCTCTGTCCAATCAATGTTCTTTCTCTCTCACATAATTGTAGACAAAAAAAAGAGAAAAGAAAAGAAGCAATAATAGTTAATTTTTTAAGAAAATGCACAAGTAAAACAGACAAATGGAAACAATAAGGAAAATAAAATCAATCCCTTTACAAATAAGGGATTTTGGCTTGAAGACCACTTAGGAAACACAAACGCGATCGATGACGGGTAAAGCTTTTTCAAATAAAACGCGTGCTGTTCCGTCTTGCAAAAGAGACCTGTTTTTGAGCATTTCACGGATAAATACATAGTCTCATAATCAAAAAGTGCAGCACTGTGCAAAATTGGCTATCACAATTTAGCCTGGGACCTTTAGTTCCCAGGGGGAGCTTGACCTCTACTGTCTAATTCATGCAATTTGTATTCATTTGCTTTCTCCGATTTCACAGAGGCAAACCCTTTTGCACCACCAGAAATGTCTAAATGTGAAACTAAGGGGTGTTGATTGATTCATTTCCAGCAACTACTGCCTACTTCACATTATGGTAACTTGGTGGATCTAAGTTTGCACTTAAAAAAAAAAAAAGTGGGGGGAAATAAAAGGTTTAAGTGCTTTTGGCTCGAAGTGTAACTACAGTAAGTGCAATTAAAACTCAAAAGGTTGACATGAGAGAAGGAGGCGGGGGGACTAAAAGCAGTACCATGTCTGCCGGCCTAACAGAAGCCTGTGCCACTGAGCATGATGTCTTTGCTTCATCATGGGTTCTCTATGAGTGTTAGTAGAAAAGATTTATTATGATGTAAAAGGCTCAGTGTAAAAAAACCAAAAAACAAAAACCTTAAAAATAAAAGACCAAAAAATAAAAAATAAACAAGACACAGAAAGGCCACCAAACACTAACTTTCCCCGTCTTTACCAGCACTGAAGACGTCTCTGACTGTTTACTCTTCAGTATCGCTTTTTTTTTTTTCCAGGTACATAAACAAAAATACATTCATTCAAGTCATTTTGGAACAGTTTTTTTTTCTTCTTTTTTTGTACACAAAAAAATTACAAAAAGCTCCAAAAAGCACCATTGAATCGGCCTGTGGTGACCCTCGCTGTGGGTAGCTCGCTAACCCCGAGCGGGTCACCTCCTCAGAACAGTTCTCATATATCTCTTCTAAGTATAGGTGCGTGATACATAGTTCTGCATGTGATGCTGCTCTGATGTCAACCCCGTCTCAGGAACGACAAACGGATG
This sequence comes from Pterophyllum scalare, assembly GCA_024447675.2. Taxonomy (NCBI): domain Eukaryota; kingdom Metazoa; phylum Chordata; class Actinopteri; order Cichliformes; family Cichlidae; genus Pterophyllum; species Pterophyllum scalare. The sequence goes on along the minus strand of JAMQGT020014930.1, from coordinate 10,749 downwards.
TTTGCAACTAGTTGCACCTTTTTTTCCTGCAACATTTTAATATTCAGATTAATGATAGGTCAGATTTTCCATATTTACATTATCACAGCTTATATTCTTAACCCCCCCAACCCCCCCCCCCTTACACAGAACTACTGAAATCAGCCAGAAATTCTGAGACGGGATTGACATCAGATGGCAGCTACGCACAATACTGTTTCACCATTATACAACAAAAATAAAACAACAAATTAAAAAAAGAAACAAAAAAAAAACAAAAAAAAGATGGGAAGGGGGAGGGCTATAAAACTATGTACAAGATTGATAAATAAGTAAGTGCGTGGTTTGAGGCGTTGCTTTGAAAAGCATTCCGTTTCATTGGTTCTGTCCACATTGCACCGCTAACACTTCAGGATATCTCAAATTTAGCTTCCTAATGACGTCAAAGCTAGTTTGAAACACAGAAACAGGCATGCTATTCCGATGCATAATAGCGAGAGACAAAAATGCACTAAAATATAGCACTTGCAAGTTTTGTTTTTCGTCTTTTTATCTCGTCGAACGAGTAAAGAAAAATTATCTATAAAAGTGAGATATGTTAGTTCTGTCAGGTAATGCAGCTGGGTCCAGGTCATTCAGATGTTTAGAAACAGGAAAAGAACAAACAAACAAACAAACAAAAAAAGGTAATAGAGAGTAGTAACTGATGTTGAAGTAGTAATAATTCAATTGATAGAACTGATAAGAAAAGCAGCTTTTTTTTTTTAATATAAATGCATTTTAGCATGTACAGCCTTTTTCTCTTATAAATGTTATTTTTTTTCCTTTTTTTTTTCCTCAATATGTTTGTCTGGTCCAGCTTATTTTGCTGGTCTGATTGGAAAAAAAGAGTTGCTCCTGCAGCAGTGGTCAAGTGTCATTCACACCACTGTCCGAGGAGTGAGGGGAAAGAGCAGGGAGAGGAAGAGGAGGAAGCGGAGGAGGAGGAGGGAAGGCGGGTGAGGTCAGACAGTCTTGGCCCTCTCCATCAGTCCAAGGTAGGCCAGGAAGGAGTGTTTGTGGGAGGAGGGTGAGGGGGAAGAGTGGGAGGGGGATGCCGAGTTGGAGGAGAAGAGGAGAGGAGACGTGGCCGGCCGCCATCTGGAGTGGAGGTGGGAGTGGAATGTGAAGCGGCTGTTGTGGGTGAACAGGGTGGTGAGGGGAATGAGGTGGGCCCGGTCGCAGTTCCTGTACTGCTCTAACATGTGGCGGGAGGAGGAGAGGAAGAGGGAGGGGCTGCCGCCGCTGCTGCTCGTGCCGCCGGGGTTTCTAGCGGCGTTGCCGCCGTTGGCGTTAACCAAGCCGTGCAGGGGGCTGGCAGGGTCCAGCTGCTGGGACTTGCCCAGTGTGAGTGACAGCGCGACGGACTGAAGCGCCTGAGATGCCGTGAGACTCATGAGAGGGCTGTTGCTCCCACTGCCTCCGCTGCTGCCACCTCCTCCACCAAACAGGAAGTTCTCCTGGCTCTTCGGCAACGACGAGCCCCCCGGTGATGTTTCCTCTGCTGGCAGCTCCTCTCCTCCCGCCTCCTCATCTTCCTCCTCTTCTTCTCCTCCTCCTCCTAAGCCTCCATCTACCCCCCCCATTCCTCCGCTCTGGTGTTTCTTGAGGTGGCGGCTGAAGACGAAGGGGTGTGTGGTAGTGAAAGGGCACTCTTGGCAGCCAAAAGTCTGGCGCGGCGCGTGCTTCAGCTTCTTGTGCAGGTTGAGGTTGTCCTTACGCTTGCAGCTATAAGAGCAGCGGTCGCAGTGGAAGGGCCGCTCGCCCGTGTGCACACGCACGTGCTCGATGAGCTTATTGGCCGTCTTGGACAAGTAGCCACACTGCTCACACTTGTAGTGGTTGCCCAGGCGGTGCCTGCGCATGTGGGCCTCCAGTGAGGCCTGGTCGGGCCACAGTCCCTGGCAGATGCGGCAGCGGTACTCCATCTTACAGTGCGTCTTAAGGTGGCACTCCATGGCCGCTGGACGATTGGTGGAGTAGATGCAAAAAGGGCACCTGGTTAATGAAAGGAAGGACGGACAGAGGGAGAAAAGGGGCAGGGACAGGAGGAAGGGAGGGAGGACACAACACACAAAAGCAAAAGACAGCTGAAAGGAACATGTACGTCCACAACCATGTACGTCCTTGAAATTTAATAACACAAAAATGGTGAAGAGGAGAAGGACAGATAAAGGAAAATTGTGCGTAATGTACAGTTCTGTGTGCTCATGGTGGTATGTGTGGCAGTTTAATGGTGAAAGAATTGATGTGATCAGGTATGTATGTGTGGGAGAGGAAGGGAGGGAGTTTGAGGTGGGGGAGATGACAGGCGGGAGAAAAGATTGGAGCAGTAGGATATGAAGGGAAATGAAGGAATGGAGTGGCACTTACATTTAAATAGCACCTTTCATCTGCTCTGGGCCCCAAAGCGCTTCACAAACCCTGCAGAACAGAATTACCTCAGAAAAACCTCGAAATGGTCAAGGCCCTCTCTCCCTCTCTATACACTCCTACATATACAGAAACACTTTACATTGCTCAAGTGCATACATGTGTACACACACAGGGGGGGGGGAGAAAAAAAAAGTATTGATCTGGACTCAGAGGGGGGTAAGAAAATGCAGGCAATCGAAAACCAATTTCCCCTGAAGGTTCTTTAACTTTTTGTAGTTGGCTAAATTCTGCCTGCTTTTAACAGTAAATACAAATGTGGTTTAAAGAAAGTAAGAGGCTGTGTGCACCTAGGAGAAGGTCACATATGCATATATGAGAAGGTATAGAAACTGAACTGGAGCAGATTGAATACACAAAACATCGAACTCTTCTCTTTTCTTCTCCACGGAATTAAAAAAAAAAAGAATTCTTAAACAGCCTCTATCCAGTTCTTTGTGATTTGAATAGTGGCTTAAAAAAATCAATCTGGCTTCAGAAACATTTACACCAGACAAACAGTTAAATGATTCCAAAAAAGTTCTTTACATTTAAATCGCTACAGCTAGCGGCAACTCGTTGAGTTAATGACTAAAAGATGCTGTGTGCAGATCTTTGAGCTATGAAGGGGCTTCTTGTGTCATTTTGCATTCATATTTTCAATTAGACAGAAGTCAGTGCAGCTCTGTTAGCAGCTTCCTCTTTTCATTCAATGAAATGCTACCATTTCCAGGACATTTATAGCAATGTTGAGAACTTCACTGATGGCTGCACAGAAAAACAGGGAAAAAAAAGAAGAAAAGAAATGTAGAACGCAGGTCTTTCGTGACAAGATGAGGCGGTAATCATAATGATATTCGATGGTTTTGCACATGCAGACTGGAGTTATGTGAGCGACTCGAAAACAAAAAACATGGCTTGTGTTGCTTGAAATGAATCTTCACAAAACATCTGCAGTTTACTTTTTAAGACACATAGAAGCTCGTGTCTAATCTAAGGTGCTATTAACTGGCCGAACCTCAAAGTGTGTTAAAGTACATTGCTAAATTATCAGTGTGTGGGGTGCTGAGGTCAGCAGATGGGCTTTATGTTAGCTCGACAGGCCTGAAATGTCACAAAAACGTGTCACAGTACAACAAAGGCTCCTGTGGGACTGGAGTATGGTGATGGAGGGGGTAGCGTGAGGAGACGAGAGCTACGTACACAGTCAATACTAATGGCTCAGTCACACCAGAGCAAAAATAGGATTGCAACCTCCTTGTGACTAAGGGAAGGGAAAAAAAAAAAACAAGAAAAAAAAAAACAGTGGCTGCCCGGTGAATACATTTAATTTTTTGACATTCAGCGACTGGTTGCAAGCAGTTGAGTGTGCAACACCCTCAACCTCTTGGTGACCACTTTTGATTGCAAGGCGATTGCATAGGTTACCTGGTGGAAGGCAACCAGTCTCCAAACAATCATGATCTGACTTGGACTGACTGCAACCACTCTCAGACAGATTGGAGAAGATTTGCAAATAACGGCTTCCTAATTTATAAGCGCAAACAGATCGCTAACATGCTGCAATCAATTGGAGTCACTCTGCGTCCATGAGCACAACTGGTTGCCAACTGTCTGCATTCCGGTTATATTCTTATATAAAAAAAAAGGTTGCCAAGCATCTAGGTGATTTTGCGGTCAAATTGCCGGCCTATAGCAACTACGTCACTATTTGTGGAGGAATTTCTGTTTCAAATGTCTGAATGGACTCTGAATGTAAGCAGCTAATGGGAATTTCTGCATATGTAGACGGCAACATATTTTTGCGATATTCCTCAAATGATCACAGTTGCTTAATTGCTGCTTTATCACAGGTTGCCAGATTGCAGATGTAACTGCCATTTTGACCCCATTTACTTACAAACTGATAGACTCACTCCATCTTATTGCCATTTTATCTCTGATGGCAACTGATTGCATGCGGTGGCGGACCTGGTCCCCATCTTCAAAGCAAACGTTTCAAAGTTCGAGTGCGCAGTCTCAATAATTCTGGTCATGCCGCGGTCACAGACTGCTGTTTTCCCTAATGTGACTGGAGTATAATAAAGAGTAGCTGCTTTATCAGGATATTAAAAAATAAGAGAACCATATGAGGCGTGCATGTGTGTTTATTCACACTGGTATTTTAAGGCTGTTCATTCTTTCCACAGCATGCACAGACTGAGTGATTTGGACATTTGTGATTATGGGGTGCCTGTATACGCTTGATTATCTTTTAGGGGTGTGCCAACAAATTTTATATAATCAACAGCAGAGTGCACCATGTGTCTGTTATTTTGGGGGGATAAAATAGTTTTGTGGAATGCAGGTTCCCTCAGATATTTTTTCCTTGGCATGCCTGTTAGCTGTGGGCAGAAGAACAGCAGACCCTGAGGGGAAGCCCATTTCCATCTCCTTTCCACTCTCCCTTCTGTTCACAACAGCCACTGCAGACCCACAGACCGCTGTCTAATAAGTTGGACTTGCCAAGACAGTCTGTCGAGCAAAACTGAAGCTAGTATCATTTCATTTGCTGGCCACAGATAATAACCATTAAAGGGAGGTTAACCAATTAAAGACACATGGCCCAAATAATCCTCAAACAGAAAATGTGTCTGTTAGAATAAGCCCCTATTTAAATAATGTGTCTACACACTTGTGCATTTTCTGTGCAGTAATTTAGGTCAAACTACATAGAATATATTTTACACATAAACCTAAGCAGTGTATCTATAATAACTCATTGTTAGGTGTGCAGTTATGGCTTACATTTATATTTTGCTTCTAGCTGCGACCTTTAAGTTTCATTAACACAAAATATTCTATAACAAGCACATCCCATGAAGTACTCTACTCTGTGTGTATACGGTATGTGATTTGTGTGTGTAGTGAATTGTGAGGGGAAGGGAGGGGAAGGACGGGCGGAGTTAGGAACCTCTGTCTGTACTTGCTTTCCTTACTTGAGCCCTCCGGAGGGGACGGTGTGGCACTTCTTGTGCTCCAGCAGCTGCTCGGGCGTCTTGAGGAACTTGTGGCAAACGTCGCACTCAAACATTCGTGTGATGAGGTGGATCTGGAGATGGCGTTCGTACATGCTGCGCGTCTTGCACACAAAATTACAGAAGACGCACTCAAAACCTGCAGAGAGGAGGAGAAGGGTGAGTGTCAAGACCGGGCTTGTTTTTTTAGAAAGTTGATAAGCTCGTTAATCTGCATTTGGCTGCGGTCTGAAACAATCCGAGACTCGGCTAGGGCGAAATCTCAGAGGTCATCCATCTGCTAACAGTCAAAGAGAGTTCAGACACAGGGAGAAGTTGGATTTAATAATGCCCTCTTAGATGGCCGCAGCAAAATTCCTCTGCACTTCCCTTAAGTAGAGGGGCTCACAAGAGACAGATAATGAAACAGGATGGTTGAAATACATGCAGCAGGGGCTGAAATATCCTGAATGAGCCCCAAACAGGGCTTGAGCTCCAAAAACACAGGACCCTGCAATTCTCAACAAAAAAACCCTCTCTGCTCTACATGTGTAGTCTCAAAACCCGAGCATGGACAGACTTTAGAACACAGGATATGAATTTATACACAGGCTGAGTAGTACTCTCATAAAGAGTAAACTAACCATGAGTAAAATCTGCAGAGCACCTAATTAAAGGAAGAAGAAAATAATTCACAACATCCTGGATAAGGCTACATATGAATACAATTAAGTGAATCAAGTTAGCATGCACTCATTTGCTGTGTTTGGTTCAGAATTAATGAGTTTATTTTTGAAGGACAGAATTGGTTCAGCAGCGTTGCCTCGACTTCTTGAGTCTGTCGCCCAGTGAGCACCTTCCTGACCAAAGTATTTAGTCTTAATAGACCTTCAAAAGACAAGGATAATTATAGTGGAGATAGGCTTGATTTAATACTTACTTTCTCAATCAGCTTGCTTACTAAGAGGAATATCCGCCATCTATTCTGCCAAGAGATTTGCGCACTTATTTTTCTCTGAGCTCTTCTAACTGGTTTAAAATTAGCGGGGCCAATTTCAACAAACTCATCACTCAGGATTCAGAAATGTGTCACGTTTTGTTTGGTCACATGAAGTAGACTAATAAAAATAGAATAGAATAGAACTTAACTCCTAAAAAATAACACCTACACCCTGATCCTTGCTTATTTAGTCATGAATAACTCAGTTTTGTGGAAATTTCAGGAGCTTTAAAGGTGTATTTGGGTGCAACAGTTCCCACAGTCCCTTGCCTTTGTCAGACTTGTCCTCAGTTCCTGATCCCGAGTGGCTTCCGGAGCTGGACTGGCTGCCAGCGGAGGAGGGTGGGGCTAACAGGCTCTTGAGTTCTTCATTACCGTGGGTGAGGTCTCCACCCTCGGAGCTGTTGAGTGAATCGCTGAGGGCCGAGAGGGAGGATGAGGTGCTCTTGGTCTCACTGAGGGGACTTCTTGAGTTCAGACCTGGATGCAGGAGGGCAGAGCATGGAAAGAAAAACAAAAATTTGTTGTTACAATGTAAAAAGTAGTGGTGAAACTGCGGGGGCATCAACTCTAAGATAAAAAGGAAAAAAAAAGAGATCTACACAATTTGTGGGCTATGCATTATCAGTTTCCAGATCCCCATTGTTATGCACATGTACACACACACATACACACACGCACACACAGAATAAAAACAGGCAGCCTCGATAGTCCTGAGCTCTGACTGAGGCCCTGCTGCCAGTCCAATCAAGATGCAGTGTGCTTTTATTGATCCCCATCTGTAAGTCTGCAATTCAGTGGGAAGAGAGAAGGAATAAGAAGGGGAGGTTGCGGCAGGGAGGGAGGGGTGAGGAGCGCGGGTCATGGCCAAAGGAGCTAAGATGGCGGGAGCATCTCAGGGCACAACTCAACAAAGGGCATTCACTCAGGAGGGAGGGAAAAAAAGAAAAGGAGGGAGGAAAAGCCTGCACGGATCCCAAAATGGTTGACCTACCTTTTTAATAACAGTCGCACACACACAAGTGTAAAACGTACAGGAATGTACACATGCAGTGCACATGTTTTTTCCACACAGTATTACAAGACAACGAAGCACCTTCAATCACATCTAAATATACCAGGGTCATTCACAGCACAGTCTTAGCAGCTTTTAAATACAGCGTGCCTCCGTCTCCTTTGCTGCAGTATTTATCATCTGCTGGCCTTCTCTTATAATACCCCAAAGGCTAATGGCAAAAGATGCAAGCAAAGGGGGAAAAAGGAAAAAAAAAAAAAAAAAAAGATGCTGCCCTGAGCCAGTGAGACTCGACCTTAAAACACACTTTAACTGAGAAATATTTTATTTCTTGTACTGAATAACTTCCTGTGACTGTCCAGCAACATTTCAGATCCAAGAACAGAGATATAGACCCAACTCCCATTTAGCGCAAACCTCACCGGGGTCAGCTGGAACACCTGCTGAGCTCTGCCTCGCCTGGGCGTGTCCACACAGTTGACTAGATATCCAGCCTTTGACAGGCTGCTGAGCCTCTCTCTTAGGTGCTGCTCTTACCACCTTAACAGCTGAGCTTTTGACACATTACCAAAAGAAAAGGGCTGGACCTTGACAAATCATTAAAGCCTCCTCACGAAGAAGACAAGATGCATATTTGCAAAGTTTAAGGTGATTGTATGCAACGCTCCCCCATGTTTGTGTGTTTGCCATTGGTGTCCATCTTCTTTGAGACTGAAATAAATGCCAAGAGAGGCCGAGAGACTTAAAAGATGGCCAAAGTGGCATCGTAAACCCGGCTTGTCTCCAAAGGGCCCAAGGCCTATTGATTCCCCCCGCCCCCTCAGGCACGATAAGGGCCAACCTTCTCAGATAAACAAGGCCGCCGTGGCCTCTGAAAGACCCCTCAGCTGTCTGGGCCGGACAATCCCACCCACCCACCCATACATGAGGAGCAAACGCACACACATACACAGAGCACTAGCAGAAGAGCAAAACGTCAGCAATAAACTGGACAAAGCTGTTTTAGACAAAAACAGCCATATCGACCACCAGAGGTTCAGACCAGCAGCTTTAAAAGTCCAAAGAAGGTCGATTGGAGGAGGCTTGTTTATGAAACCCAGCTCTGCTGCTCGTCTTTCCCTCTGTCCTCTGACCTGTGTTTTTATGAAGGGTTACATTAAGATGTTTTCACTTAAAACAGCCCATGGTGATTTCCTTTTAATATTAAACAAAAGCAGTCCATAAATATTTAAACAGTGGCCGTTTACATCGTTGTGATTAGGCTTTTATTTTTTAAATTACTCTCAAATTTGATATTTTTCCTGTTTTCACAAAACACACATGCAGCATCTAACATTTATACTTATTAAGTGCTTTATCTTTCAGTTGTTCACACACAGACAAGGTGAGCAGAGGGGGAGCCCTACAGTGGTCCTGCTCACACTATTTGTGCAGCTATGACTTATAAAACACGGGGGGGGGGGGAGCGGGATCCCTTTAACCTCACCTGCTGTTTAAGTTTACACTCCATGTGTTGGAGTCCACAGCCAAAATAATAGAAAATGTGTCACTGTCCAAATACTGCACTGTATTTATATTCCGAGCTGCGAACAAGAGCCACAATGTGTAAGCTACCACCCACTCTTCCATGTGAGAGTAATTTTGAAAATAACTCCATAAATCTTTTTTTTTTTCCCCAAGAGTTGAATCAGGTACTTTTGCTGCGATCCAGCACAATTTTGAGAAGCCTTGAAGAACCAATACAAGGGAGCTAAAACGATTAGCCAATCCAAAGAGATGGGGCTCAATTAAGTCCCGTCCACACCTGAGAGGACACAGTTCTGGATCGAGTTTTTGGGGTTTTCCCCTCATTTCTCGATTATGTGACTCGTGTCCTCCTACCTGTGACCTGGAAATCAATCTCAGTGCGGCACTTTGAAGCATCTATCAATTCCTACAATGAATCAGGAGGAGACAGAAATGAAGAGAGAGGGGTTTGAACGAGGGGGCACAGATGTATCCTTTGTGGTAGAGTGCTGATACTCTTGACATGTAACAGAGGCGTGAAACACAGCTGGAATATTCACGGAGTGAGGAGGACTTTACAAATAAGTCTTCCTTCTTATCCATAAGGTACATCTGTGGAAGCTTGTTTCCAATAACTTTTTTTTTTGCCACCCATAAATCAAACTTTTGGGTTATTATATCAAAATTCTCAAAGTTTTGACTTCCTATCTCAAATGTCTGAGAAAATAACTCAAACTTGAGTTATTAACTTGAAATTCTGAGACAATAACCCCACATTTTGACTTAAGGATACAATTTTTATTGAGTGGCAGAAGCAAGTTTCCACATATATCAGTTTCTTGGAATTATCAACTGTGATCAAACTTTCTGCTTTTAGCGCATGAGATTAAAAACAAGACCCATCATCAATGGGGATTATCCTCCCACGATTAATGAAATATGAAAGAAATGTAGAAGTCAGGATAACATTACAGCTCCATTTCATCACAGAAAACCCTTCAGCAAACATCTTACTGCATTCTGCAAAACTATTTTGGCCTGATTTGAAGGCCTTACCCTAAACTTATCCAAATACTTGTAGTCACCCCTAGGTTAATAAAAATATAATACATATTTCAGCAGAAATATGCTTTCAATATTAATACTCATTACTCAATACTCATTAAAGCAAAATCAATTTTAGGCATGCTATAAGAGACTGATATTCCGAGACTATCTTTAGAATTTTAGTAACCACATCCTCGAACAGCCTAAAAAAATTTCCACGGTAAACATATTAGAGAAAGTACATACTGCAGTCTTGTACATGGGTGTATACTATATAATGTCTTTCTATTTATATAATCTATAACAATAAACCAGACATAATGCATATTTACAAGGTATACACATCATATTATACTCATGTGTACAGGAATTATTACTACATAATGCACCCATACTATATAATCTGCTGATATCAATGCGTTCTATATAACATCACTATAATCTTAAGGCAGCCATGCTGCTTAAAGTTGAGTAACATTGCTGAGCAGCAGCTAGGGCTTTAATATTGCTCAACGATGAGTCATAGTCGGTACTCTTTATGGCCATGAGTCATCCTTGACCTACGAGATAAACAATGCTCAGCCAATCAGAAGTTTGCATCACAGGCTAAACAAAAAGGCTGCAGCCTAGAACTGATGTTACTATAAACAGACTAGCTCTTTACAGAAAAATCTGGGATTTCCCAGTTTCTTGCTATCTACCTACTGTCAGCTGTTTAGGTAGCAATACGTAACTGAACGAGTAACAGGACATAA